>VYZT01036160.1:0-14007 GCA_013400735.1 Pomatostomus ruficeps | reverse complement strand
TTTTATTTGCAAAAAACACAAAAAAAAAAAAAAAAAAAAGACAAGCTAGTGATCTCGAGATTAAAAAAAGCACTGTGCAGAGCAAATTGATAAGAAATCTTTACAGGGTTTAATAATCTTTCAGACACAGTCAAGAACCTGTAATATTTGTTTCAAAACTAGATATTTGTTTCAAAATGGCCTTCATGTAGCAGAAAATGAATGCGCAAAGTGGCTGTGTTCATCAGGGATTTCTTCCTGCTTCATTGGGCAATATGACCATAGCTGAAATACTCAACAAGATGTTTCTGGTTGCTGAAGAACCTAAATTCCTCATGTGAGTTAGGTGTCCGCCAGTAAAAGTTGTGTAATAATATAATTTTCTGCTGATAGCATGCATGGTGGTCAGATCCTGGTGACATCAATATGCTCAATAATCTACTCAGAAGATTTTTGAACCCTTGTGAAAAGAAGGATCTCCTGATACTTTGGATTGCTGTCAGTACTGTTCCTATGAGAAGGCTGCCTTTGAGCCTCCTTCTTCAATCCAAAGCTGCTGTAAAGCAGACTGTAGTCTAAAACATGCATTTTCTTGTATGCTTTCACTCTGTGGTTTTAAAACATGTTTCTTAATCTTTTTGTAGTTACTTCATTTCAGCATTCACAGGAAACAACCATGGGGGTTACTGCAAAATGTTATAGATTCTGTTTGCTTTGTGGTTTAACTGGATATATTAACTTTAGTCCACTGGGATCATGATGAGACTTGGACTTTTATGTCTAACAAGCATAACTAGTAATCTGGAGATTGGGACTAATACCCAAGTATTTTGTAGACAAATATTTTTAAAATATATATATCTACAGTTGCTTTGGTCTTTGCCAGTTGGTTTGGTTTTATGTCTCACACTTAGTGCTCAAAGCTTTCAGGCTGTCTCTCCCTAAAATCAGTGAAGCCCCAAAGTGAGTCTTAACTTTTAAAAATTCATTGGCATTTTCTCAAGCAAACCACAAATACAATTCTCACTTATTTTGTGGTTTAAATAATTTAAGCCATAAAGTCTATGACTCCAGGCTTTGCTGCATGGGGAGCTGCATCTTGATTGTCAAACAGTTGAGATAGGAAGAAGCTGGGACCGTTCAGACTCAAGAAGAGAGGACTGAGAGGGGACCTCATCATTGTCTGTGAGTGTCTGAAGGGTGGGTGTCAAGAGGGTGGAGCCAGGCTGTTCTTGGTGGTGCCCAGCAACAGGAGAAGACAGAATGGGCAGAAACTTGCACAGAAAGTTCCACCTGAACATGAGGAAGAACATCTTCACTGTGCAGGTGACTGAGCTGTGGAGCAGATTGCCCAGAGAGGGCGTGGGCTCACCCCCACTGGAGATATTGAAAAACCACCTGGACACAATCATGTGCCATGTGCTCTGGGATGACCCTGCTTGAACAGGGAGGTTGGATCAGGTTACCCACTGTGGTCCCTTCCAACCTGACCCATTTTGGGATTCTGTGAAGACACAAATATTTCACCCCGAGAACCTTTATTTTTACATATATAAAGCAAGCCATGTCATTTCTTGTTACCTAAAATTGACTTTTAGAGTATGAAAAATAAGCTAAAATAAGCAATTTACCTCCAATGAAAAGCTGCACTTGTTTCATGAAAATATTTGTTTGCCTTCACTTTCCAGCTGCCATAAGACAAATAGAACACACATGGATGTTGGAATTCTCAAGCAAAAATCAGTAAAATTTTGAGTTCATCTGTTCTCAGTTGATAATGAAGAAACTGATGGGATAAAATGCTCAGCTCCTTAAAAAACATCATGACCAGTGAGGTCTCAATGGTACTAAGAAGTTACTAAGGCTAGCAACCTTCACAGAAGTGTTTACTCTGTGCTTTGTGTTCTCCTCACCTACAGCAAATTCAGGTTAAGGTGAGGACAAACTGTCGTTCAAAACAGGTTTTATGCTGCCACAGTACTGAAAGAAGAAATGCTACTGTTCCACTTTTCTGAGGCTGATCACATCCAAACCTCACATGAGCTTAGAGGAAAATAGGCCTGAAAACTAACCAGTATTCAGGATAACAGCAACAACAACAATAATAATAGCAATAATGATGATATTTTTTTCAATTGGATCAATTACTTAATTTATTTTACCCCACAGTTGTATAGATGTTTCAAGAAAGAAAAAGGAGTGTAAGGACCAAACAGCAACGAGAAGAGTGAAAGTCAGTTTCTTTGAATGTCACTTGAGGTGATACTGCAGTAACAACCCAAGTACAATGTACTGAATATAATTTTACTACAAGCGACATGAAATGAAATTATCAGCCTGTTGCTATGGGATAAGAGTATGCATAAGGGCAGCTACTGCAGCTCTACTAATGCTTGCTAACTCCTTAAATTGAACTAATTTAACAGCAGGTCTAAGCCTTGAGAAGAGAATTTGGAAAGAATTGGTCATAATTATCACAATAGCACCAAGTGTAAAGCACTTCACATTTCCATAGTGCTTTACCTTCACTAGCCAGTTAATCAATTCAGTTCCCAATGGCTAACTGAGATTATTAGTAATTTCAATGTCTTTTGCTTAAGGCCGGGAGAAAATGCTGCTAAATCTTCACCCAACTCATAGAAACCCTCCTACAAGCAAAAGTGTGAGAGCACCTGGATGCTCTCTGCCTCTTAGTGTGCTGCTAGCTGGCAAGACAGGCTATGCCCATCCCAGGGGAAGATATCAAGGTACTCTAAAGGCCAAAGATTGCAGAAATAAAGACATTGCAAGAATGTGGAGGTATAGTAAGTGCTAACATTTCCAGGAATCTAAGGGCTAGGAAAAGCAGACATATGAAACACATTTTCGATGGTTTCTGCAGCACTTTTTTGATTGCTAAATGCACATGTGGTTAGCACATGAGGAGATAGATGCATTAAGACAGGAGAGAAGCACTGAAACACCGTGAGGAATAAGTAAAGCAATGCTATAATTACAAAATCTTCAGAAACATTTCTCTAAGCAATAGGAGAAGGTGTTACAGAAGGCACATATTGTGTTTTCTTGGAGTTAGAGAGTCCAGAAACAACTGAAAATGGTCTAATCCTTCCATTATTTAATCCTTAGAGACTAACTTAGAATTATATGTATATATATATACATATATATATAACAGAAAAAAATTGCATAGGAATCTATACTACCATACTAATTTTGAATCAAAAGAAGGAATTATGCTTTGAGTTAGTCTGGTAGTCTGGTCTGGAACAAGAAGACCTCAATAGACCCATTGGGACAGGTTTAAATTGGTGGAACTTAGATTTTCTTAGGTGGTGTTGTAAGTTGGACCTTCTGGCAAGATTTGAGAAACATTTTTTCTCTGTTTTACAACTGAATTATATTAGCAAACAGATTGTAATGGAAATGAGAACAAACTGTTTATCTGCAGTAGTGTCATTATGTTTCACTGAAAAATAAGTTATGTTCTAGATGAGCTTTTGTTATTCTCTAATATTTCATCCTATCCCTTCATTAGTGCAGAAATCTCCTCCTCCATTAAATCTCCGTTTTTACTTGCATGTACAAATGGGAATGTGCAAAGAGAAAATGTGGTCAGGGTTTATTGGTTTATTTTTCCTGAATACATTTGTTATTGGCATCAGATATTGCATTAAAGGATCTCAAAGAGTTTTTGTTACATTGTCCACAGGTATTCTGTTTCTGTGCTCTTTTGTATTGATGTTCCCCTTCCCAATGCACTGCTATGGGGAAACTTCCTTTAGTCTGGTATGTGCAATGTAGTTCAATTAAACTTTCAGGGTGAGCAGACTTTTATAGTGAGGATTTTCACCAGAGAAAGGACAATCAGCAAAATTGTGGTGCAAAATACCTCATGGAACTGAAGCAGAGAAAAAGGGGAAAGACTGCTCAATTTAGATGCATTTATTTACTTACTTTCTCTATGGTAACATTTTCATGTGTGTAAGGCATGGAAAAGGGCATCTGTGAAAGCACTGAGCTTTCAAGTGAACTGCACCTTCTCAGCTAAGCAAAAATTTAGCTGGAAAACTCAAGGAAGAGGTTTTCAGAACTGGGTCCACACTAGATGTCTCACTCTTTTCTTCACATACACCAGTTCTGCACAGGAACAAATGCAGTGACTGTCCACCAACTTTAACAAAGTTACTTTTGATTTAATAATTCTGGACATAAGGGGCAACTTGAGCTCTTGGACTAAATTATGGATCAAAGTTTTGTTGGAGATGGAATAAATCTACACATTAAAGCCTAAAGCTTAACATTTACAGATTGGATGACATATAAGGAAATGAAACTATAACTCTGACTTGTCAGTTCCAAGAACAAAGGCCTTTATCTCCCGGATGAAAGGAGTTATCTTATAAGTATTCTTGGCAACTAGTTGCTTCTCATCATTACAGGTCAGTTACTGTAAGGTGGACACTCATACCTCCAGAGCTACTATTTTACAGCAATTAATTCAGCTAAAGATCAGTTTGAAAAATTGCAAAGTTTCCTCATCTGTTCATGAGTCATTTTCATATGGAAGAGAGGACTGGTGTGTGATTATGAAAGTCAGAGGGAGGACAGAAAGCCCAAGAGAAAAAAAATGACCTTGGAATACCATCTGAGAACTTGTGCAAACAGCTAATTCTGTGAGCTTTCCATAGAATCCAGATAAGACAGGAGCAGAACATGTGATTTATGCCACCATGTTAATGTGTTTCAGTTCAGATGAGATGATGGGGCTGCTCTTGCAGCTGACTGCCCAGTTGTTGCCCTTGGTCTTGTCTGAGACACTCAGGAAATCACAGAATGTTTGGGTTTGGGAGGAACTTTAAAAGATAATCTAATTCCAACCCTCCTGCCTAAGGCAGGCACACCTTACACTGTCAGAGAGTCACAGAATCCTTCTTTGCAGACCTAATGGACCAGCTTTCCCAAGGTCCCATCCAACCTGATCTTTGGGCTTCCTTTTTGTGTTTGAGTTTGTCCATGAGCTACTTGTTCATCCACACAGGCCTCCTGGTGTCTTTTCCCAGCTTCCTCTGTTGGGATGTGTTGCTCCAGGGCTCTATCCCATGGCACTCTACCAAGGAGATCCTTAAAGAGGCCAAAGCCTGCTATCCTGGAGTCCAGAGCTTGTTGTGTGCCCTCCTTGTGGGGTGTGCTGCCCTAAGGAACCTGAATGCCACAATCTTAGGGTCACTGCAACCAAGGCTAACCTTGAACTTCACATTCCCCATCAGCCCCTCCTTTTTAGTGAACTAAGGTCTAGCACAACACCTCTCCTCACTGGATTTCTATCAGATGGAGAAAGAAGTTTTCATCAACACTTCCCAGGCACATTCTGGATTGCTTATGCCCCGTGTGTTGTCCCTCAAACAGGCACCAGGATGCTTTAAATCCCCTGTGAAGAGCAGGACCTGTGAATATGGGGCTGCTGCTGTGTGTCTGGAGAGGCCCCCAGCCATTCAGTTTTCCTGGTTGAGTGACCTGCAGCAGACCCCCATTGTGATAAGTTAGATTTAATGTTTGTTCATTTAAACTGGTCATGAGAGAACAGAGAGTGATCAGAGTAGCCTGTGTCTCTTTTACATGCTGTTTATTGTTAAGATTATAATGTCACCTGTCCCTGCTCACCTTTCCATCCTGATCCGTGAGCTCCTTGTCCATCCCCAGGTGAAGTTCTGTGACCTCCAGATATAGTATTGATCACTGATTGGTCATTGATATAGGGGGTGTTATCCCCTCCTCGTCTCCCTGCCTGTCCTTCCTAGAGCCTATATTCTTCCCCAATATAGTCTTCCATCATCCAGTCATTGCAGTCATGGCATCACACCTCAACAATACCCATAAAATCACAGCCGTGCAGGCATATGCACATGCACATGCACATGAACAACTCCCCTTGTTCACTCCCCATGCTCCATGCATGTGATAAAGGCATTTAAATTGAGGCCCCAGTGAAGCTGACTCCCTGGCTGGAGTGGCTGGAAGTGCTTTGTGCTGCCCCCCAGGTGCTTGGAGTGGCTGGAAGTGCTTTGTGCTGCCCTCCAGGTGCTGTCCTACTGACATGCGATCCCTCTCCAGGCTCTGGGCATCTCTGGCTGGCCAATGTGTCAAGCTGGGAGGAGTAGGGTAGACTGAGATTCCTCTCAAATGTGTTTTAAATAACAAAACAAACCCAGAGGTCTCAGCGTTATTCTTAAGAAAGAAGGCATCAATACACATCTGCAATAGTTAACATAATGAGAATTATGGCCTTAAAAACTAGAACTAATCCTTTGTTATAATTTGGAACTATTTTTTGTTTTCATTAATTAACATGTTATTTTTCAACACAAAATATTTAATCAGATTATATTTATTTGCTGTTTTCTAGTGAACATGACTGCTTTATCTTGTAGAAAAGGTTAACTGTCGGAAAGATTAATTTCTTCTTTTCCAGAAAAAACATTGTAATTAAGTTCTTAGTGAAACAGATGGACAGTCCTACCCACAAAATAGAGGTATTTATGCAAATATCACTGAACTAATTGATGCTCAGTTATATCAAAAAGAAGCACATAAGATGCTTTCATTTCATAGTCAACATTTCTGACTATGATTTACTACATTAATGATGTCTCATAGTGAGCCATTTTCCTAAGGGAGAACAAAACCTCTAACTCTCAGACCCAATTTATTTTCCTGATCCATGCAGTTGCATGAAAAGAAAATGCATCATGTTAGCCTAGTAAATGATACATCCATAGGAAAGTGTAAATCAAGTGTGCTTTTATTTTGTTTCATAAAGAAGTCACGTAAAAATCCAGATTAATTCAGGATTGCCTGTATTGTATAATTTTAGAAACAATATGCATTTAAAAATTATTTATTTGTCATTACCATTCAGTTAATTTATTGTCCCTGAAGAAAGAGCCAGACATGAACACCTCATTAATTTCAGTTAATCAACAGTAAAACATTCAGAAGGTTCACATGCTTTAATCCCTTCTTTATTAGTGACCATTACCAGACCACTGCATACAAACCCCTCTCAAACTGTAGGACAGTTCACATTTTCCATAACCCCTAAGGCTGGGACCCTTAAAAACAACTGTAAAAGGGCACATGCATGTTTTGCAAAATACTTATCAGTCTTTCTTTGATATGTGTAGCTCCCCTGTAGGTATAGAGATCCTATACGTAAAAGTCTCAGAATATAAAGCAACACGGGGCTAATCTATAAATCTATAACTTGAAATTAACTCTGTTCCCTTAACTGCTCACCTGGAGTCAAGAAATACATGGCTTGGAGATATGTCTGATGATTTCATCAAGAGTTTGTGAAGTAGAATGGGAAGACAACATCTGTGTCTGAAGGGTTTCCTGGATGTAGGAAAATTATGAGCATGGCTTCTTTTACCTCCTGGGAAAGGTTAACAGTAAATAAATCTAATTCCTTTACATCCAGCAGAATCATTGTAGCATCCATCACTACTGAAACAGATGGACAACTGCACCAAATAAATAAAATATTGGTGTAAATATCACTGAGCTAATTGACGTTCATCTAAACCAAAAGAGGGAAAACAAGACACTTATATGTTGCTAACAGCTGTGAGTGTAGTTTACAGCATTAATGACTCCTTATACTAAGCCATTATCATGGCCCTAAAGATTCCGGAATCTAATTTATTTTCTTGATCAGTGAGATGAATGTAAAGATGGCACACAGGGATTATTATATAGTAAATCATATATCTATGGCAATTAAATACAGACACACTCAAATATCTCTTTTTCCTGAGAAGGTTTTATTTTTCAACAGTTTTTAGTTATATATGAGAGAATATTTTTCTTTAAAAGGTTGAGGGTTTTTTTTCAGATATTTCCTCTCTAGAGAAAAGTACAAGATCCTATTTATTACCCATCTGTAAAACCTGACAAGTCTGTGAAATTTTTCAGATTTAGTTAATTACTACTGAGAATAGATTTTATTATTTTTGGTGAAAACGTACCAGTTTCATTGAGTCCACAATTATGAGGACAAATTTCCTGCTTTAAGCTGAATAACAAGTATGTAATATCATACTTCTAGAGATAAAGCACAAAATCTGGATATTCTCCTTACACCCTGATTTTATATGTGGGAAAACCCAATACCTGTTGGGATGAGACAAGTGAAAAGAATTAAAGAATTCTGTCCCTCTAAATCTGCAAAGCTTTGCAATGTCTCCCAGCACAGGAAAATGTCCAGGCTCACTAAAGGAAAAGTGAAGAAGATGGGATCTAGGAATTTTCCCAATAATTAACTAATTAATATTTCCCATGCAATTTGCTCTAGTACTTGATCCTGAAATTCTGTAAAAGCAGTACTTTTATTTTGAAGATAAAGCCATTTTGTTGGCTTTTAACTCATTGGGTTAAGGGCTTCAAAGTATACACATGTGTCAAATTTTAACAGCCTGAAATGAATCCATCCCAAGAAAGTGCAGGGTTTTTCCCCCCATAAACACCTCCAGAAATCTAAATCTCTGGGCATGGTACAGCAATTCAAGCTATAAACAGTTTACATCTTTCAAATGCACACTGACTACTACATTTTCTTTTACAATCGAAACATCAAAACCCTTTCCCCTTATTTGTCATAATGTGTTGGGTTTTTAAAAAATTCAGTGACAGAAACAAGGAACAGCCGGTGGATGCAGTGCTGACTCAAGTAGTCTCTGATAGCTCTCTAACAGATAACACATCTTGCTACGCTGCACAGGCACATTCAGACAGATAATGTGCAATTCTAATTCAAAAAGTGTTTGAACATAATGTTTCTATCTTGCTGCCTGATCTTTCAACTTCTGTTTCTTAGCAGTGTTAATTCTATTATAGTCCATTGATTCTCACAAAATTAGGTTTTTTTCTCAGGCTGTGTTAGAGAACTTTTTAGACATGAGGTTTTTGGTTTTATATTTTGAGAGGATTTTTTCCTCTTACAACCTTACTCATTCTCTGACTTAGACTCACCTTTGATATCTTGCAGAAATTTTACAGAAAATCTTTTAACAGAAACTGATCATGCAACATGATCTGAGTGACCATTTACTGAAGATGCCATAGAAAAAGAATATATGATGCCAGGTGAGTTACTTCCATTAGAGTTAGGGAATTAACTGTTCGACAGTCCAAGGCACAGATGAAACCTTGTCTGCAATATTGTGCAACATTGAGATCCTTGGGTCATCAGGGAAATGAAAACAACTACCTAAGGACAGGAGACTGATGAACTTGAGCATTTCAGAAACTAAGGCTGTGAGGAGATCTGATTGCTGAGTACAAATGCATCAGAACTTAAGCATCAGGGAAGGAGATGAGCTATTCAAGCTAAAGGCCAGTGCTAGTGCTGTAAAAAATGTTCACATGAATATTTTGTGAGTAAGACATTTTCACTCATCAGAATGGAGTTCTGGAAAAAAAAAAATCCTAAAGTCATAGTAGAACAAAAAACAACCTGTATTTTTAAGCAGATATTTTATTTATTCATTTTGTGCCAAGGAGCTGCATCTGGAGTCTCCCCTCATTAGAGGTGAGAAAGAGGGAAAAAGAAAATACAGGACACTGGAGTCCAACCACAAACTCTTTATCAGTGCCCTGTCCAGAAATTCTTTCACCAAAAAAAGGATTCCAGCAGCCAAATGTTGTGCTGTGTAAGAGCCCACTGACCTCACTTGCCCATCAGAGTTGTGTACAAAGTCTGGCTCTTACCAGTTCAAGGGGCTGAAGAGTTAAGGTCGTGCATATTCTGTGCTCAGTTTCAGTGGCTTCAATTACCTCTGAGTCACTAAAGCAAATACTATGTCATTTCAGAAATCACATGCTCTCTTCTTGTCTTGAAGATATTTAATTTCTTTCCCCAAAATCACTGAAAATCATTAATTATCTTGAAAATCTTAGCTAGGAGGTCTTGTTAGGAAGTTTGAAGTAAACTTCTTTACTCTCATTCTGAATGACAGTGAGGGCAAAGTGCTGAGACACTTATTCATGCATTCGTGGCTTGGAAAATGCAGATTTTCTAAATGTAGTAGTTCAACTAGAGATAATAAAGGCAGTCCAGTATATGGCAGAAGAGAAAATGCAACAAAATCATTGCTAAAAGGAATGTAAAATTCCAGGAATGAAGGAGTGATTAAATTCTCTATGGTAAATTTATTTTGTAGAACATAAGGATAAGGTTGCTTGTTTCATTTTATGGTGGGAAGAAGAGCTAGACAGCACACTTCATGTTCAAGGAGGAAAGAATTAGACAAACGTAACACCAGTGCTTCCTAGTTGATGAAGACTGATAAATAAAACCAGTCAGTATATTTTTCCAGGCTGCATCCCCCCGTCTGCTAACTACAGACACATTTCGAGCTTTTCATCTTATTTTATTTGTTTTTCAGCATATACTGTCTTCACAATTCATTTCAACGAATCTGATTATTTCCATTTTGTGCTTCACATAATGAATCATGTCTTTGTTTCAAGAGCTCTTCATCTCCTGATCCCCTTTGGGATCAAAAGCATGAAATTTGATACATTAGCTGTTCTATCCCATTACATTAATTAGGAATGAAGATCATGTTTTGACAAATTGCTTGAACTTTATGAAGCATTTATTGAAATCACTGCCTTTTAAATATATACAATTGCAGAGCTTCTTAGACAAAAAAATAAACACATGGGAAAAACAGAGAAAGCTAGAAATCAAACAGACATGACGGGAGCACACATAATTACCCTAAAATTATTGTCTTAAATTGTCTCTGCCTCATAGGAAAAAATGCCAAAGGTAAATACCAAAATGCTCTTCTTTTCAACTTGAAGGAGCAGATATAATTTCCTGTGGTTACGAGGTAGGGTTTGTTATTTGTGTTAGGAGCAGTGTGAAATCCAGAGCAGAAGTTAACAAATATCACTTTTGGGAGTAAATTTTTGATCAAGTTTCTTCTAGATGTTTTTATTGGAATTTGATAGCTCTGCGAATGGAAAATAGGACAGGTCTTCTTCTTCACCTTTAAACATTTTAGCTCTTTGTCCTTTCAATTTCTAAATATTACAGCACCTCAATTAAAAGGAGGGGTTTACAAAAAGCCAAGGACACTGCTCTGAGACACAAATGAACCCCTTCTCTCCCTGCCTCTACTCCTGCCTGTGGCAGTGCAGAGGTGCCTGCTGTTGGCTCAGATGTGATATTATGGCACTGAAGTGGAATTGGATGTCCGGGGGACAAATCTAGGTCCACCCTCATGGCACAGACTCTGATGTGCAGGACTTTGAAAGAGAACAGGATGGTGAGTCAGGGAAAGGAGCATAGCAAGGAGAAGGCAGCTCACCTTCTCTCCTCTCCTCTTGGAGATTCACCTGTTGCATCCAACAGAATCAGAGCAATGCCAAGAAGGAAAGTTGTGTGAAATTCCCACTGTCTGCCTGCTCCAGCAACACAATCAAGACCTTGGAGTCTGGATCTCATGGTAATTCTGTGATCCAGTGAAGTCCATGTAGCAGGTGCTCAAGCCCACAGCAAGGCAACTCTCAACATGAGTTGAATACAGTTGAAATGAATGATATTTGGTAGGCTAAAATCGTTTATGGATGAGCTTTAATTCAAAGAGAGGAATACAGGCTTCTCTGCACTGAGTTTCAGAACATTCTTTGGGATTGTGGGATAACATATCCAGCTATGAATGATCAGATATGTACCTTCAGTTGTTTCCCCGCTGTGAAAGGGTTTCTGTGCTCCTGGCATTATTTCTAAAGAGAAAGAATAATGCCTCCCTTCAGCCAAGGGATTTCTGAAAGCCTGTAACGATTATTCATGCTCCCTACAGACTCAGGGGAGAGAAATTTGTCCAAAAGTCCTCTCTGAACTCTTTTGTTCTACAGCTTCTGGAGAGGCATGTTCTCCCTCTAAATACCTCAGTGAGGCAAAGCCTAGGAGCCAAAGCAGACTTTGGCTCCTAGGCTTTGACTTTAACAAAGAAGTTAAAAAAAAACATACTGAGTGCAGCACAGGCCAATCCCCTCAGCTGGCTCAGAGAAGTTTTGGCAGAGCAGCTGAACTCCTGAGTGCTCAATAGCACAAAATACCAAAAAATATATCCCCTACCTCTGACTTCATATCATTTTCTTTATGTCTTTATGTCTCTACCTTTACTGTCCTTTTGTTTCCATTCTTTCCTTTGGTATTTTTGTCTTCCTAGATAGCAGTGATAAGCATATTTATGCAGATCTCTTAGTAGGCAAATATATTCCTGTATGTGCTCTAATGTGCTTCCTGTCATGTTGTTCATTATTCCTTCAGACTTTAATAATGTTCTCAGCTTGATATGGTTAAGAATAATGAGGCATTTATTCCTATTCAAGAAGCTAATTAAAAGACTCAGTTTTGTTTCTCTTAGGTGGGTTGATAGCTTAATTATAGATGTAACATTCACAAAAAAAGCCCCTTTCTATGTTGGGTGGCCCTATATAACTACACCATGTCTCTCTTTCCATTTTCTTCATGACATTGTATATTACAATTCCATGGAAAAAGAACAATGCAATGAAGTTTGAAACAAAATGCTTCTGCTAACAAGCTGCAAAGTTATGATGAGCAATTACTGTGTGAGACCTAAAGTGAGCATTATTCAGAGCTGGAACTGAGGTTTCCATTGTACGTCTGAAAAGAAAATAGGGCCTGGCTATTGTGTCCTCTTGTCACCTCCAACTCAGATCATAAGTAATGGTGCATGAGTGATACATGGCTGCGTGCCCATACCAGGCTTAATTCCTGTATTTTTTAAATTCCTTCTCAAAGTGGAGAAGTCTATGCAAAGCCAGAGACATGCAGTGCTTCCTGGGGTTTTTCCTTTGTTAACACTGTATGCCAGGAGTGATTTAGTGCTACACTGTGGTGCCTTCCCAATAATTTTCCAGACTTATATTTTACTTGTATTGTCTTCGTGTTATAGCTCGCTTTGCTAAATACCATAAATTGTGAAATAAAGAACAAAGGCCTGAAGGAACTCTCTGAGCCAGCCCATCAGAACCACTGTGCAAACAGAAATAATGGTAGATCCTCAACTCCATAAACGCCCCAGTCGTGCAGACGTTCAGTCCACAAGAAAAGCAGAGGGACCCCTACAGACTGACTCATGCTGGAAGCAGAACTCTGTGGGGTACTCCAGCTAGGAGATGGACGCTCCAAGCCAAAACCCTATGGAAAGGCCCAGCCTCTACCAGGGGTCCAGCAGGGTCATATGGGAATGACTGTCCTGAGAAACTCTGCAAGGGATCTTCTGGTCTCCTGCAGTAGGATCTGTCTGCAGTGCTGCTGCAAACTGGACCCTGCCAAATGGTTTATTTGAGTTGAGAACTGGTGGATACCTTGTAATGTTTAACAATTTTTATCACATAGGTTTAAGTCTGGAGAGGATCATAAAGGAGCACTATGTAAGGAGCCCTGTGTTCCCATTCTCTGGGAAGAGATTGGAAACGAGAAGCAGATCAAAAGCATTAATGTCTGCCCTGAGTGATAACTCCCTTGTTAAAGAAATTCAAGACACTGTTGGGTTAGCCCAAAGCAATATTTCCACAGAGTTTTATTGAAACTTAATGGGATATGAATAGCTGCAGATCCCGGGGGTCACACCATGGCCTAGCCCAAGGTTTGGATGCTCCTGACTTCACTTGAAGGGGTTTTGTCTTTAAAAAATAAACACTCACAGACTTTTTCATCTTGCTTTGAGATGATGTCACACCTGCCTGTCATGGATAGCTGAGAAAGATCTGATGATAGGAACCTTTCCAGTCAGATCTCCCATCTGTACTTCCTAGAGTTACAGGCTGTGGACAAGTTTCTCCCCCTGCTGAGCCTGGCAAATACATCTTACCATGCTGACTATCCACTGATTATTAAATCTGCATCAGGGCCTAGTCCCTTCTGTCTGTTTTAGACAACAGTCATAATTTTGGACATCAATTCTCCTCTTCTCTTCTCTTCTC
>VYZT01036146.1:1003-12523 GCA_013400735.1 Pomatostomus ruficeps | reverse complement strand
CAGTTTTTCATAGGCGATCCAGTGGACTGTGTTAACCAAGCACATGTTCTCCATGGTTTGGCCTGACTTGGTCATAGCCTCCCCTTTGCAAGTGCATGTTTGAATCCCTCTGTTAGCCCTGTTTCTGCACCAAATTCTCATGAATGGTCCAAAGCACAGCATGAACATACACCATTTCTCTGGGCCTTCCCTCTGTTGTGGGTATTCTTTGTTGATAATGAGCTCTGTAGCCTCTTCCTGATCTTTATGTACGTTTTTGTGTTACACTATCACAAAAAGGAGTCTGCAGGGATAGAATAAATAGCATTTGTATAGGAGATTTCCCTTTCCCCTCCCCTAGGCATAAATCAGTAACTCCTCCATCTGCTAGATGGGTAGAATGTGCCTGCTGAACTGTAAAGGTCATCCTAAACTAACCTGAGATACACTTAATGCACCTCTTGAAACAAGTGCTCATCTTGGAGGTAATATTTGGCAGCTATTTACCTATGGATACCAGTTCAGAATGGTAATAGAAGTACCCCATCAAGCAGATGTCGGAAGGGCGGTTATTCTTTTGGCAGAAATGCGGAAGTGGGAATTTAGACGGGGCACTGAGGTTAGCAAAATTGCATTTCCAAAGTTCTTATGATACTAGTAATTTTAAATGGTAGAAGTCCCTGTACTTGTGTGAGAAAGCACTTACTACAGGGATAGATGTGCCTTGCGCGGTGACTTACTGTTGTCAGTTGTCTCAACATTGAAGGTATTTCTACCTTTTCTGTCCAAAGACTGACTTGGTAGGATCTGCTCTACCTTCTGTAAGCTAGTGGGTTCATGTACATGATACTAAAGCTACGAGAAATACTGCTTTAGATGTGATTTCTGAATGGTAAAATACACTCCCAGACTTCTGAAACTGTAAAAGAAAGAAGGTAGTAACTAGTGGAAAATAGGAATCTGAAAGACCTCCACATTTACCCAGGTCAGATTAGATTTATTTTTTATTGCATTTAGTTAATTGTTTAACATTATTATACTCTTTATGTTATTATAACCTCCAAAGTGGACTGTATAGACATATAACGTAAGCACTACTTGTGGTCCATTCCAGTAATATTTTAATCAGAGATTCTTGAAACAGCAATTATTATCTTTAAGAGGAAATCATAGCAGAAATCTTGATTGAATTAACATCTGGAAACCGTAATGGAAAGTGTAATGGAGAACGTTAACCCTGTAGGATACTTGCAGAATTTTCCTTTGCTATTTTATTACATTTGAACAGATAAATACATTAAACTTCCTGTGGATAGTGACGAAACTGATGACTGTATAACATACCTGATAGTCTAGCTATAGTGAAGAGAAACTGTTACCAGTAGTGAAACTACTTAAAGGTGTAATGCTTCAGGAAGGTGATCCTGCAACAAAGGCAGATCTGAATCTCACAACAGAATCTGATGGTTCTTGTCATGTAATTTTCTTAAAAACTGCCTTGAGCAGTTTTTTTGGGTCTCACTTCATGTTTCCAGGGAAAGGCATTTCCTGACAGCAGGCAGATAACAGATTTCCTCAGGAGTATTAAGCTGGAGTGTGAGGTAGACCTGTTTTACTCCATTCATACATACAAAATTTTTTTATCTGAAGAAGAAGCCATGTGGGCAGAGTGACATACTATTAACTTCTGCAGGGACAACCACCTTGTCTGTGTTCCGGGCAATGGGAAGAGTTTTGGCTTCCCTGGTTGAGGTACTTAGCCAGGGGCAGAGTATTGCCTCTGGTTTTGTGAAACCAAGTGCTGAACTTTAACTGGGACTCACTCCAAGTTCTGGATGGTATGAGGAAGGGAAAGAGGTTTCCCCATTTCCTGCTGCTGCCACACTCATCTGGGCACCCAGGCAGAGTTCATTTTCCAGCCAGAAGTAATTGTCATTCCTGCTAGGATGTTCTGCAGAAAAACTGTGGATGGTTTGCATGGCGGGAGCGAAGCTCTGCAATACTCAGATAGGTCTCTTCCGAGTAGGCGGGAGAAGGCTAACAGGGGAGCCTTGCTCTTTTGTGCAATCAGTCTGGCTTGGCTTCATGCTGGAGTTCTGGGGAACTACAAAGCAGAGTGTGGCTTACAGGATAGCTGAAAGTACAACTAAATTTGCTGTAAATATAAAGGGAGGTCATGGGAATGTTGGATAGACACACGCAGGTTGGCTGTGCGGTGTTGCGTGTTTGGTTATTCACAGTTGTGTCACAGCTGTTTTCAGTGCTCTGTGCTGTTACTAGGGCTGTTCTCCTCAACAGGTTTCATTCAGGTTTCCTGCAGTAAGCATCTTGTGGTGGTACCAGGACTGGGGTGGCCCAAGATAGAATTACATCCACTTGTAGTATGATAAGGTTATTTTCTAAATTACAACCAGAACCCATCAAGCCTTGAAGACAATGTCTTAGGAAATGCTAGCAAACAGAGAGAATGGGCTGTTCTTCCCAGCTGCCAGTGCAGCCAGTCTTTGCCCAGTGTGTGTTTAGACCAGGACTTCAGTCACCTACCGAAGTGTGGAAGTGGTGGCAGTTCCAGCCCTGCAGGCAGACAGTGTGTGGCTGTCCTGGTCCCACAGCTGCTCCGCTGCCTGCTCCACCATCTCTGGCAGAAGGTTTGGAGGGAGTGGTACAAGGGACTTTGAAACTCCTGTGGGATATACACAGTGTTAACGCAGGAGGTTTGTTACTCCCTCAGGATTCATAAGTAGTACTGATGAATTTCTTGCAGTCTACATTTTCATCATGGTCATAATATAAGATGGGAGGCTTGAAAGGTTTAAATAAACACCTATGTTAAACAGGTAGGTCATATGGCAACAACAGCCAGATTAGGAATTTGCTACAACTGATTTTTATTGAGCACTTTCCATAGAAATCGAGGTCTCTGTCTGGTATTTGACGTAGCAGATACAAATTCTGCTGCAAATAGTAATTTGTTTTTAGTCAGCACTGACTTGTTTTCTTCACCCACTGCAGTCACTAGAAGGATTGCAACATTAAAACAAAGCAAAAAGTCACAACTGTGTTTATTCAATCATTGAAGTGCATTGTAAATCTTCAGAAAGATAACCTGGAGCCTGTGTGTTTAGCCTTCACTACAGAATTTTTTAAAATAGACTGTTGACCTCCAACAAAATTTATATTCTTTAAGTTAGTGTTGTATTTTTTTTTTGAAGCCACTAAACACTGTAAATCCCATGTAACAGGACAACAAAGAACTGTGCACTGTAAAAAATATATTCAGACAGATCACAAGCAAACAAATCTGCTTGGCTCTTTATTTTTTTTATTACTAATTGTTATTTTTACAATATGCTTGGAAGCAATTTGCTTTTTGTCTGTTATTTCAGAATTTACTCCTTAACATCACTGAACTCGAAAGAGGAAGGAACAAAAAGTGCACTTTAACACAAATTGTGAAGGAAGATGAAGTTCAAAAAATTAAGCCTCTTAAATGAAATTCTGGTATTGAATTTTTTCCTTTTTGGAACATAATCTTGTCATTAGATAGTCTTGGAAAAATCTTCTATGCATAACCAGGTTTAAGTCATTGTGAGTCTTTCAAGATTTTTGGTGTAACTGTGATTTTTAAATTTCAATTTTTTTTTCCTCCGATAACAGACTTTTTTTGTAATAGTCAATAGAATTAAAACAACAATATATTAAATATATTACTTAAACATAATAGCTGATCTCACATTTTGAAAGCAGCAATTTTAAAAAAATATTTCTGAAAAAGTTAAAAATCTGCAGATTTTTAAGTGTCCTTCAAGAATATACCCCAATGGAGAAAAAAAACCCCAACAGCCTTATTGCATAATATTTGATTGAAATATTGAAATATTGAAAACATTGAAAACATTAAGATATTAATATTTATTGTATTTGCTTCATGAAGTAAAATTAGTTCTTCTTCTTTGGGAATATGACCATCATTGAGACAAGCAAGTCAGGAACTATTTCCACTTTTTTGTATGTGCAAAACATAGCACCTGAAATTAATTGCTAGTAGTTAAAATAGTAAATTAACAGGTTTAGAGAAGTAAGTAGTTTCAGACAGGAGTAAATGACAGAAGCTGTTCCTATTATTTTTAATATGAAAGGCCTGAGAAACATGTCCCCTGAAATTCACAAAATAAGTTGATCACTTTTCAGCAATTGAAATGATCAAAAAAATCTGCCAAAGGAAATGTAGTTATTTCATGCACATTTAAAATAGATTAAAAGGGCCTATTTTTCCTCTTTATACCTGATGCCAAAAAAGTCCATCTGCTTGTCCAGGGAGAGAGTAGTGCAGAAATGGGACAAAAGATAGAGAGTGAAGAAAACTTTTAGCCTCCACAATACACATGTTGAAGGGTTTAGTCTGCAGATGTGCTATCATGAAACTCATTAATCTAATCCCAAAACATATTTCCAAGTAAAAAATTATGTTTGTGGAAAAGACTAGTGCGCAGAAAATCTCGATCCAATGAAATGCAGGGGAAGGATGTGTTTGCGTGTTGTTTATGTCCAGTTTTGATGTTAGTTCTTTGGCAATGGTTGCTGTCTTAATGATGCTGTTTTTCTTTTGAATAAGCTTGACAAAACTTTCTTCGAAGCCATAGAATCATATAGCTTAGGATAGTTTGGCTTGGACTTCTGGGCTGCCAGAACCACATGTGAGGAAAGGGCTGTTCAGGCTGCTGGGTACTGAATACCAGCAGCTGAGGCCTGGCTTTGAGTATCCATCTTGCAAGTACAACTGAGTGTGCCTGGTAAACCTGTGGATGCCACTGGGGCTTTGGCTCCTTAGTGACAGAGTGCTTTTGAAATGATGAATCAAGTTCCTAAGTCATTGAATTGTCTTTGAAAATATTTTATTTCTTGGAGGCTTGTTGACAAAAATATGGTACTCACATTTATTCTTGACTCATGGCTACCCTTGGCTTGCAAATGTTTAGATGACTGGGTCCTGCATTAGCCAGTGTTTCTTAGACACTGACATTCTGAGGGAAATTTTTTTAAAGAAGCAGGTTTTTGAACATTAAATGTCTTCTGTTCTTATGGGCACCTGCACATCTCAGATGCCCATCTTGGGATGGTGACAAAAAAACCTGCTGTGTTGTAAGAGGGAAGGGAAATCTCACAGGATGCTGAACCACTTAATCATAATACTCTATTCTTGAAAAAAGAACACCTGTGGTATATTTCACTAGCTCTTAAATGACATCTGTCATGCTATATAGTGTCACTTGTATGGTTTAGTTGTGTCTGCTCTATATATTTGCATCTGAAATTTTGGGGGGCTTTCATAAAAAAACCAGACCACTTAATGTAACTCAGAAGTAATACAACTTGTCACTGAGTTCAACACAATTATTTTTCTTTCAAACAACTCATACCTTCACAAAGAAAACTGGGAAGTAGAATCTCAAGTTACATTCACAAATTTTGTTTCCAGTTTTATCTTAAGTAGTGCTATTATTAATGAATATTGGCTGAACCTTGATTCAAATTCATTGTATACATGTTTAATTTATGTTTTGTTTTTTTCTCTCTCTTTCTCTCCCTCCTTGTCTCTTTCGCCTTTTCAACAGTCCTGGTACCTGGGCTAGCTTGGTTCCTTTCCAAGTATCAAATAGGACACCGATCCTGCCGACAAATGTCCCAAATTATGGTTTGAACATAATTGGAGAGCCTTTCCTTCAAGCAGAAACAAGCAACTGAGGGAAACAACATTAAAAGTGAAATTTAAAAAAAAAAAAAAAGAAAAAAGAAAAGAAGACAGTATGAGAAAAGAAACTGAAGAAAGAAGAAAAAAAATAGACCAGCAATTGCAGCTCTTACAATCACTAATTCCCTTATGGTTGAAACTGAAATGATATACAAAGGGTCGATGATATTTCACTGATGATGGGTAGAATGCAGCTCCTGCTAAGTAGCCTTTGTTATATGAAGTCCGCTGGGAAATAGATGTTCTGTCTCCGACAATATATTTTACCTGACTTTCTAGATGCCTTAATATTTGCATGATAAGCTAGTTCTATTGGTTTAGTATTCTTGTTGTTTACGCATGAGATCACTATTCCTGGTTATCTCACAAAACAAAGGCTAGGCAGCAGCAGCAGAGCTGCAGGAGGACAAGGGCCATGAGCCAGCCATTTTCACAACAGTCTGATTCCTAAATGTTTTAAAAATAAGCTCTGTAGCCTTTAGTTATCAGTATGGATTTATTAAACTTTGGCCCTTAATTCAGCCTTTTTCTAGTGTGTTATGCAGTTTGAAATTTTCAATCAGTATGAACACACAGGCTCTATGGAAGAAATGCCTCTACGCAGGTATAAGTGTTATCTTCTCATGCAACAGTAAAAAAAAGAAAAAAAGTGACATTTTCCCCACTAAAGAAACACTTACAGAGGCAAGTGCAATTTAAAAATCATATCTAAGAGGTCATCACTATAAGTCCTTCAGCCCTTGGACTCTAAATTGAGGGGATTAAAAATAAAAATAAAAATTACTTTGAACAAACTTATTTCTCCCCTCAGTTTTTGAGGGAATTAAAAGGCATTAAGTCAAGACAAATCATGTCCTTGAGAATAAGAAATCAATGGAAACACAGCACTTATGTTGGTTTAGCTGCTGCCTCCGCAAAGGGGTAGAATTTATTTATTTAAAGTTACTTGTTGCATCAAGAACCCATAGGGTTTACATGTTTCTGTAAAATCTACATCATAGAGACACAGACATAGGCAAATCCATGTCACAAGGGCAAAGCTTACCGTTTACAAACTGGTAATACCAGGATGGGGATATGTTGTATTTAAATAATGCACTCTTAATGTAAGTCTAATTACAGGGTGCTGTAAACTTGCATGGTGCTTTCAGAAGTTAGCCTTGTTCAACAATTTTCACATATTGACAGAAATATAATGTGCATGGGCAGACATTTTGCCTCTATGTCTCTTTAAAAAGTTAAAATACTCTTTCCAGTAATCCTAATTTGCACGAAGATATAATGTCCACATTACGTGCCTTGCCTTGAAATCTAAAAAAAAGGAAAAAAACAAAAAAAGAAAAAACTACAAAAAAATTGACATCACTACACTTGTTTTGCTGCATTTATTATAATTTTAAATCTTTACCATTTTTATGACAAAATATTTTGTACTCCAGATACGAAAAATGTGTGACATCATGGATTTTTTAGACAGTTATACCTTTATCTCACATTTATAAAGCATATCATGGCTGTGTATAGTTGCCGCTTAAGAATTGTAATCGACCAGCAATATTTTCAGTATTTTGGTGTTTTTTCTATTAACCTTTCATGTTTTTCATCTTCCAATTAATATTGGGGGGAGGGGATACAAATTTATACGAATTATGCAATACCAAGTTTTGCCTATGTAGGTAGTGCTTTTAGCTGTATTGGTTATTATAGGTAAGTACACAGATTTAAAAAAAAAAAAAAAAAGAATAATGTATGCTTTTTTTGTTTGTTTTAATTGACCAAAGTGGGTACTGCTATTTTTGCAGTGTGATGAGGTCCTTTTCTGTACTGAGAGGTGGACAGGGGATTTTTTTTTATACATACATATATATATATTCTGGGGTGGGTGGGGAGGATTTTTAACACTTTACAGTGTAGCTGTGAAGCAGTGCACCCTTAGCCAGGCAAGGGCTGCAAAGCAACTGTTCTGCCTACTGTGACAAACTTTCAAATCGGTTCCCTCTTTTTAACTTCCCACCTGGGGTGCAAGCTGAAATCATTTCTGGATTTAAAAAATAAATAATGAATTCTGTTGGAGGCAGACTTGACTTGAGGAAATTGTTTTACTTCAAGGTTTTTTTTTCATGAGAGAGACAGACAGAGAAAGAGGTCAAGACCCACAGTGAGATGAAGCCTTTTCCATTCTGGCAAAGATAGCGCATCCTAAATTGTTCGTGTTAGAAAATGTTTTTAGCTCAGAATGACAAAGACACTCGCTTTGTCTAGGAAATGCAAGTACAGGGCCAAAATCTTTGCTGGCATAATTCCATTTACTCCAGTGGACTCTGGAGTTGCTCATGCAGAGAATTTGCCTCCCCTTATCCTGCTAGACTTTTTCCTGTACATAATTTTTTTTTATTCCACTCCCTTCTTACTCTGCCAGGTTTGTTAATTCAGCATTTGAATTACAATTTTCAGCCTGCTTGGGCTACGTCAGAGGCTTGCAGTCTTCTCATACAGTAGCTCAGATGGAGAAATCTGGGGTGTAGTGGAGAAAATGATTCTTTACACAAGGAACTAGACCATGATGGAAATAAAAGTGTGTTTCCAGTAAAATCCCATTTTGCAGATCAATAGTGGGCCTATAGCTGGTGACCTCTTACACACAAGGGATCTTTGCATGGCTCAACACAGGCTAAATTTTCCCTTAGAGCACGTCCTTCTTTTAGGGTGAAAGCAGTGGAGCATGTAGCCATGTGGATGGGAAAATTCATCCCTTTGCATTTGTCTCTGCGTTTTGGAGGTTTTTCTACCCTGGAGCCATCCCAGAGGTGCAGCTCCAGCAGCAGCCACCCCAGGGAGCACTGGTCAGGGGCGTACCACCGTCAGTCCCTCCTGTCTCCAGCTGTGGCTAAGAGTAGTAGTGGTGGCACATTCCCATGTCTCCAGGAGGAGAGAGCATGCAGGTATGGCTTGAGTGGCTACAGAGACAGGAATTGTAGGGAAAAAAATCTTTGAGATTTAGCTAAACTGAAAAAAAAGAAGAAAAGGAAAAAGGTAAGACACACACATGCAAAAAGAAATGTGGGGCTCTTTTTCGGAACCCCATAGCAAGTCAATTTGTTTGCTAAGCACATGGTAAAGTGTGCTAGACCCAACCACAGTGCACTTCAGGCTCTGGCCTGGTAAAACAAAGTATGTGTTGTCCTTTACACATCATGATACAGAGCAGTTAGGGAACAGAGGTGTGCTGGGGGCATGTCCTTGATTAGTACCATTAATAAGGCGTTCCCTGAAAGCTTTTAATAGCACATTGGGACAAAACTAGAACAAGTTCAGGCTTCAACATGAAATATCCAAAATGATGATTGCCCTTTGTAGGAGGATAGATGCCCTTAACAGAGCTTTTTTTCCCCCCCTCTGGCCTCCTGTATGAAAAAAAGCTGAGCTTAAAGGTGCAATGTTTTAGAGAAGTAAACTCCTTCCTTAAACTGGGTTATTCAGCAGCTGTGGGTTTTTGTCACCTGCCTCTCTAATAGAAAAGCCTGCTTGGAAGACAATGAACTTTTCATTTATTGTTTGTTTGGTTTTAGGTTGGTTATGTTGGTTGGGTTCTTTTTAAGCTCAGCAGTCAAAAGATTAAGATAAGATTGAGAACTCAAATCCAGTCTCTGGCCTCCTCCTTCACCAGGAAGTGTATTCTGACTAAATTGAGCCACCCCGTTCTATGTGCACTGTTCTGCCTTTATTAAGTTGCTTTGCAGCCCTGGCCTCATGGCTGTGCCACTGAAGTGTGTTTCCCCTGGAGTGACATGAACGCTTGAGGCTTGACTAAGGTAAAAAAAAGGCAGTGAAGGAGACTGTACATAAAGACATGGCAAAAATATTAATTATAGCAATATAGTTGTGGGGTGATGTTCAGGTGGGCAGCTCCATTGAAAATATGTGAATGAGTTTGTGAAGCTGCAAGTAGCAAGAAGAAGGGATGATCTTCTGAATAAACCGCCTACCTTGTAGACAGTAATTTGTACACTGTATAGTTTTGTTAAGAATTTTTTTTTAATTAAAACACCCTTGTTTGTAAAGCTAACTTTTTAACAATTATAATGGAAATTAGTTTCCATTTTTAAACAAGAATATTCTTTGTTTAGAAACTGGACTTGGGTTAAAACTCTCCAGTTTCTTAATTTATGTATTAAAAAAAAAAATCTGTCCATGTTAGGAGTTATTTCGCAGATTCCTGTGCTTGAAAAGCATAGGTTACTAATCCTTTAAAAATGTAAATGGAGAAAAGTTATATTTTATGAAGGTTATTTTGTTGTATTTAGTATTGGAAAAGTTGGTTTTCAGAGCATTTCAAAATGTTGGAAGCACCACTGTCTTTTTTATTAGTGTATATGGCCTTTAGCAAAAGTTTTTGTGATTGTTACATGATGGTATTTAAGATTAGGTTCACAGAGCTATTCAGGATAGGCAGAGAGCTAAAACAGTACTTAAGTCTCACACAGCTGTGTCCTCAGGGAGCAGAATTTTGGATTTGCAACTTGTAGCTTCATAAGGACTTAATGAAAGAGGTTGCACAAAGACATCTGTGACAACGGAGTGTGTTCTGTACCTAAACCTGAATTGTATGTACTGTGTGAGATTATGAAGGCTGCAGAAAGTTATCCCATATTCAGTGTACAGTTTTCACTTCTAATGAAAAACTCTCAACGTTGCTGGCAGTAAGGCCCCAAGCATGACATCCTCTATGGTTTACATGATCCTGTCAAGGTCTTTTGTTAACATTAACCAGCTGTATGCTCCTGGATTTTTTAATTGGATTTCTATAGAAAACTTAAGAAAAAAAAAGAGACAGTAAAATCACATGCCAGCTAATCAAATTAAACAGGAAAGGCTCAAAGCTGAATGTTCTACTCCATGCCGAAGGAGCTGAAAACTGCTTCCTTCTTATTTGCACTTTCTGCTAGTTCCCCAGTTTTATTAATTCCTCAGAATTGTGTGGGTGTGGTGGAGCACTGCAGTTGGAGAATAACATGGACCACTGATTTTGCCCTTTAACCCTGCACAATGACCTTTGCATCAGCCAAACTTATTGCCATGACAACTCTTTGTACTGTTTCCATGCCACAGCTCTGTTGGTCACGTTGTCAATAGTAAAGGGGACAAGTTGGAGACGGTCAATTTTTACATTTTTTGTTGCAATTTTTTCTTCAATGGTTGTAAGTAGTTGTTTGGTTTTTTTTTATGATAAAAGGGTTCACTAGTTAGTATTCTTTAGAAATATCTGTGTGTTGCAATTCAGATGTATGTTGAATTTGTGAAAAGGGCTTCAGTGCCACTAGCATCATGATATCCTGGAATAA
Organism: Pomatostomus ruficeps; assembly: GCA_013400735.1. Lineage (NCBI taxonomy): Eukaryota > Metazoa > Chordata > Aves > Passeriformes > Timaliidae > Pomatostomus > Pomatostomus ruficeps. The sequence goes on along the minus strand of VYZT01036146.1, from coordinate 1,450 downwards.
GCCTTTGATACTTTCATTGCATGATATGGTAACAGTAAAACAAAAGGTGGCCTAAATAAATGGAGAGCAGTGTGAGCTAGTGACACTAAAGCCAGTCTTTGCATTACTGTATTTTTGACAGAATGGTTTTGAAAACTGTGCTACAGGGACTGATGTGGCAAATGTATCTCTATATGCAGAAGGAAGTTTTTTAAGAAGTATGGCTTATTGTGGATTCTTCATTGAGGGCATTGAAGTTGCATGGACTGATAGAAGTTGATGCAAAATGAGAAAGAAACAAAAACCAGCAAAATGTTTACCAAAAAACTCAAACAAATGAGCAGTGCCTGTTCAATTTCACAGTCTCTGTTGAGTTCAGTTGTAAATATGTTTCAGATAACATTTTCTTCAAAAATAATCTCTACAACATTGTAGAATGTGAGGGGTTCCTCAATCCCAGGCATAGGC
>VYZT01036145.1:13297-37280 GCA_013400735.1 Pomatostomus ruficeps | reverse complement strand
TGTAGTCACTCCATCACAGAAGGTCACTAGGTTGGTCAGGCCAGGGTGGATGAGGCTCTGAGTAACTTGGCCTAGTGGAAGGTGTCCCTGCCCACGGGACAGAGGGGTTGGAACTAGATGGTCTTTAAGGTCTCTTCCAACCTAGGCTGTTCTGTGGTTCTATGAAACGTGTTTCCCCTTCCATTCCTCTTTCTGTGTGCACTGTCATGGAGCTTTGGTTTTAGCTTTGCTGCTGTTAATGAAATTGTCCTCTTCAGTTGACTGCAGAGTATCAGAGACTTGAATTTCTTGCAAAGCAATTCGTGGTAGACATTAACCATATACAGATAGGTGTGATCAAAAAAATTGTTGGGATTTTTTGTAAACATGTTGTTTATCTCACAGAGAGTTCTTCAGATATATAGAGCATCATGTATTGTAGATAGAAATGTTGGAAAACTACTTAAAACTGCAGCTCCTGAACTTATTTAACAGAATCCATCCAGTAGAATTACGTTTTATAGTCTGAAAGGTATTAAAATTAAATACCTAGTAATGTTTTAATGGTAACGTGTTTGTATCTACTATCAACTGTACATACATGAGAAAATACTTTGTTTGTTACAGTTACGCCTGCTTGAGGCATATTGCAAGGTGCAAATCATACACTGGGTTGCATCTTCTGATCTGGAGTCCCTCCTTGAAAATAATCTCAATAGTGACCTAGCTACTGTGTAGTTACTACTACGTCTTTTTAGTTACAGGAAAACTGTGTCTCTGAGGGCTTAATTGCTCTTATAGTTCAAACTAAAGCAAAAAGGAAAAAGTAGCTGATACTCCTGTCCCCAAAACAGAGCTCTTAATTCACGAACTAGATACTCACTGCCTAGAAAGTGAGTCTTTCTGTCCAGTATGTATGCAAATCAGTACATAGATATTCAGCCACTGTTACCAGTATGTGGGTTTATCATTTATGAAAGTATCTACAACATATTTTGACAAAGAGTGCTTTATGACTTCAGACATAGCAGACATAGTGAAAAAAATGTATTATCTTGGCATAGCGCAATGTTTAGATTTTGAAGGCATATATTTCTTGTTATGTTCTCTTGAAGCTTGACCAAGAATGTTCCAATGTTTGTTTGCACTATGGCATATCCTACTGTGCCTTGCCCTCTACATGTATTTGAGCCAAGATACCGACTTATGATTCGTAGGAGTATGGAAACTGGAACTAAACAGTTTGGGATGTGCATAAGTGATTCTCAAAATGGGTAGGTTTACATCCTAATTCTAACCTTCTGTCTCTTATGTCGTTTTTAATTACAAAAAGCGTCTTTTCAGAAGTGTATAATTGCATTGCTGACAAGGTCTCCTTTCTAGTTTTGCAGATTATGGTTGCATGCTGCAAATTAGGAACGTTCATTTTCTACCTGATGGACGGTCTGTTGTGGACACAATTGGTGGAAAGAGATTTAGAGTTTTACGGAGAGGGATGAAAGATGGTTATTGCACTGCAGACATTGAATATTTGGAAGATGTTAAGGTATCCAGAATGCTGTCTAAATGTTTACTAGTATTAATGTATCGAGATTTTTGCTTGATTTGTTCTTGAAAGCTCTCTTTCAAATTTTTTGGTCCCTAGAAGCTAGCTCAATTTTTTTTATTACTGTAAAACAAATAAGAAAACCATAGTTTTTGTTTCAACAATAGTTTGAAGCAGTAACTTCAGAAGTTTCACAAGACTTCTTTACCATTCAGTCATTAGCAGTCAAGGTTAAGGAGAATGTGAGAAATATATCTAAATATAGTTGAAATTGAGTGGGTTTTGATTTTGGCTTAAACACCTTTATCACTAATCATATGTTCATAACTTTTCTCCTATAGGTTGCTGATGAAGAAGAACTGAAGAAATTGAAAGAGCTTCACAATTTTGTTTACAATCAGGCCTGCAGTTGGTTCCAAAACTTAAGAAACAAATTTCGCACTCAAATTCTTCAACACTTCGGACCAATGCCTGACAGGGAGGAAAATATACAGGTGAGACATAATTTAATATTAATTCTTAGATACTTATTTGTAAAAATAAAAACCCTATTAACAACTGCTAAGTATTAAAATTAAAACTCCCACTTTTTTCTCCAGCTTCAAAGGCAATAAGGCTTGCATCTTGTTTCTCTTAAAATGGGCAACAAAAAGCAATTCTGTCCCTGGTCAGCAGTTTCTCCAGGAAAGGATGATATGCTGATATGGAAATAAAACTAGTAAACTGAAAACACTTTCAGTTCCAGTAACATTTAAACTATTAGTGTGTGAAAAGCTGTTAGAAGTCAGAGTGAAAAAGCCCTCTATTTTCTTTCCTGTGAAAGTCGGGAGAAACGGAAACTGCCACGTGCAGGCAGTTACCTTTGGCAACGAGGCAGTCACAAATAACACTTTCCTCCTTTTTGAGCTAGTGCCATAAACTGCTGCAGCTGCTAGGATTTGACAAATGTTTCTTAAGAAACTAGCTGCAGCTGTCCATTTTGATGGTTATTATAAACAATTAATGAAGGTTGGTGAGATCCTGAGGGAGTGGAGGATGTAGAAGAGTAACATTTAAAAATATGTAAAATTTGATTTTCCAAGTGGAATTATATGAGATTTGGGATCTTAGGGGAGCTTGTCCATCACCCATCTGCTACATATTCCTATGAGACTGTATTGACCTGTCTGGGGGGACTGTAGATGCTGTAGAGGCCAGTACGTGAAGTCAGAAGTGATTTTAGAGCAATTAATAAAAACATTTAAGGCAGCATACTAGGTAAGAGGAATACATGTGCAAAACCAGAGTAATTGTCAGGCCAGCAATAGTGTGGATATGTACCTGAGATTATAATAGGACACAAATATGTCAGCCGTGTGATAACAGCTGCAAGTGAGGAAATGTCATCCTGGAGTGTACCACTACCAGTAATATTTTTGCAGATCATTTGAGATACATAATATTCTCTGCAGTGGTAGGAGCTCTGCTGAGGAGTATTAAGTTCAGTTCAAGGCGTGACATCTAATGGTTGGTGTTGGTAATTAAAGTGCAGAAAAAAGTTACAGAATATGTTTTAACAGCGTAGAAGAAACTTACTAAGTAGTGCTGCTCTGTCTAGAAGGTAGTGAGAAAGGGAGTGGAATTGAGATCTGATAGAGAAGTCCTGCTAGTAAAGGTAGTTATAATGAAAACATTAGGCTTCAGGAATATTCAAGCCTCAAGAACAGCATGCCAAGTATTAGATTCAGGTTTTTTTGGGGAGGTTTGTTGTTGAGTGACTGTCCTGTACTTATTAATCTTTTCCCAAGGAACCTATGAGCTTCTTATGTTTTAAAAACAATTGCTTTATAAAGCTTAGTTTAAGTGTGTACTTTGTTTGACATCTCAGTTGAGAGGAAAGGATCCTTTCAGCACTCCTCTGATCACACAGATCTGGAATTCTCTAGTTAGTATCAAACTTTAAAGTAGTCTTGGTCATTGATGACTTGTCTTTTGATGTCTTCATGGTAGTCAACTATATGACATTGGTTATGGGTAACCAGCTTATGTTTTATTTTTAGGCAATGCCCAATGGTCCTGCTTGGTGTTGGTGGCTTCTAGCTGTTCTCCCAGTAGACCCCAGATATCAGCTGTCAGTTCTCTCCATGATGTCTTTAAAAGACCGTCTGATAAAAATCCAACATATACTCACATATTTTTCTAGAGACCAGTCCAAGTGACTAACCGCCTGGGTCTTCCTGAAAAGTTACTCTGTTCTGGTTGTAGTAGCAGCTGGAATTTTTACTGCCTTTGCACATCTAGCACTGGTTTGAGAAGTGTAATGGAACTGTTTTTTCTCTCCTCTCCACCCTCCTGGCTTCCTGAACCACGTGGTTCATTGAATGCACACTTTCTTCAACTATGAGAGAAGACCACTGACAATTGCACAAAGTCAATCCAGCTAGATATGTTTTTCACGTTATCTACATTAAAATTTGCACTATGTAGAAAAGAACCTTTTTGAGACTTGATCATTTTAGCAACTGACTTTTCTAAGCTGTGGAGGTGCAGGACTTAAGGCTGACAGTCCAAGTTTACAACATTGCGGAGGTAATAAAGGTTTTGCAAATGTTTGCCTCATACAACTGTTCTTTTGCTGTTTGCACAAATATTTGAAATATAGTATTGAATGTCACAGTTGGATATTACTACTCTTGTTTAATTATCTTGACCATGAATATGGCACAGATTTTTTTTAAGTTATCTTTTAAATGTATGCATCACGAAACAGGTGGCATGAACTGTATGCTGAACTGAGAGCCAACTTTAAGGAACAAATGCAGGAAAAAAAAGGTACTTCTGTCTAAAAATACTTAAACTGTGAATATGGTTTACATACCTAGGCCTGTACATGTTAAAGAGGAAACAGAAATCTAAATGCTAGTACCAGTTCCATTTCTACTGGGCTTTTCAGGCTGTTCTTCCAGAGCACACACTTAGTCTGTAGATCTTAGAAGAAGAAATCTTAGAGTGTGCGTGCGTGTGTCTATCGGGGATTGTGCATCCAGGATTCAAAAGCTTAAAGTTTTATTTGAACTTTTTAAGTTGGTGCAAATGTGAGTTCTATGCCTTATTCATATCAATAGTAGAGCACACTGCAGTGGCAAGGTTAGCATCATGCTGCCAATAGGTACTTTTTGTAATTACAGGTTTGCATATTTGTGAATATGTCTGATACTGGCTTTCTTGTATGTAAATCATTTGTAAAATATTTCTTAAATCTTGCTTTTGCTAATATATTTAATTTTCAATAAAAGCTAAAAGTTTGTAATATTTTTAATTTTGTCAGACACTAAAAATCACTTTCCTTTTCCATATGCTTCTATTCTGGGATCGTAAGTAAATCCAGAAGTTGCTGTTTAACCTACATTGAGGTTGTGAGCACTTCATGACGTAACTGGTGTGTATATAATCTGTTTCTGATTATAGTACCTGTCTCAGACTGATTATTGATCACACAAGTTTTTTTCCTGGTGTCTTGCTTTTCTTTCTACTTTGTTTAAATCAGGTATGAAGCTTGCATTTTGCAAAACTTAGAAGTTGTAGGAAGCTGTCCTTGCAGAGCAGTGAGGTATTTCACTGACTTGCTAGTCAAATACTCTGGCCTTGTTCTCTTCTGGAGTTCAAGGCTGGAGATATTATAGGCAGCCTGAAATCTGCTGGATCATCTTCTAATGCCCATTTCTATCTAGGGTAAATTTCCCTTTAGGGTATGAATAAAGTCCTGGATAAGTATTTGGAAAGCTTTATTTGCATAATAAAAGAAGAAAGAAAATCCTCTATTTTTCCACTTCTGTATGCTATAACCTTAGAAATGTAATCTTTGTATCACCATGATCTTCTTAAGAATGGAGGTGGCAGGATTTTTTTTCCTTGTCTGTGAAAAGTCCCTGTAGCCAGGCTTGAAATACCCAAATAAACTAGTGGTAATTTTTTTTTTCTTCTTGCCAAGAGCTTGAGTTTGAAATTGAGTATTCTCTACTCTGCTGAAAGATGTGGCTTTTAAGTGTCTTTATACACTCCCATGACTTTTTAACACAGTAAAAATGCAAGTGTCAATTGGGTTGCACTGTCCTGTGCATAAAGGAGTTTTACTTCTGGAACTGTATAAACTATGTAAGGCAAAACTTAATTGGAGAAACCAACAACAGTATAAAAAGCAAAGTTCCTGTGTTTAACAAATGCTGTATTAAGGCTGATTATAAGTATTACCCTTCAGTAACCATTCCACAGACATGATTATTGTAGGTGCTCTCAGGAATGATAGAAAATTGAGATTGAGGATGAAAGATTTTTAAGAGGTTTCTCAAATTGGAATTTTTTAAGTGAATATTTTGTGTACCAGATTTTGTCACTTTGTGCAGTTATAGTGGGGCAGAAAAACAAACTTAACTGAATGTTTGCAAAGCCCTTTCCGTAAATAGGTTGGACAGAGTACTGTGCTGTACTTTGTACATTGTATTTTGAATTTGGGAGATCTTTCTTACTCTTACAGTTATTTTTTAAATTTTCTTCCCCTCCCGTTCCCCATCACACAGCATGGGGTCTTTAGCTATTGAACAATAAAACAGCAACTGGCTAAGGACAAAGTTTGGGTTCAGAATCAATGTAATTAAGCCTGAATGGAATGCAAGTGATCTAGACATGAGCAAGACGGAAGAGGGGAAAGCTCACTTCCTGTGTAGGCAAGGTACAACACCATTAAGGATCAGTCTTACCTGATGATGAGCAATAGCCAACAAAATAGTCAACCTCTCATTTTCTGTCAGACTGAAGGGAGTCTCCTTTGCTGGGTAGCTCTCCTGGGCCAGCCAACAAGAGCTACCCTAAATTATTGTTGGGCCACCTTATTTATGAGATTGTGCCTTCTTTGGTCATAAGATTGACAAGTTGATGTAGAAATGTTATTTATGTAAGCATGAGAACAAAGCTAGGTGTGTCTCAAAAGATCTGTGATCCATAAATAGCTATACAGTGAATCAGATGTGTGTGTGTAAGTGTGAGAGGACTCATAAACTTTAACACGATGGGATGGAGTCACCACACTCAGAAATATCTGCCTGGAAGTGATGTGTATTTTTCAAACCTTCCTGGCAAGGACCTCTTACTAGTTTTGTTAAATTATGGCCAGAGATCTCACTGAAATTCTTAATTTATGATTAATATTCACCTCTAACCTTTTACCAAACGTCATTTCTTGTAACAGCTTGCTGCCCTGGATGAGCACTGATGAACGTTAGGTTTAGAAACTTCAGATTTCTTGATATGAGATGGCAACTTCTTGTTTCTCCATCTCACTTGGTTTTGCTTTTGGCAACTGGCAAATATTTGTCACATTCATTCTAGTGAACGGTTTCTATGTGTGCCTTTTATTGGTCTTAAGTTTCTTTAAGGACAATGTCCAAAGATGTCTGTAAGATATGTTGATGGGAGTGAAACTTGAAGAAATGTTAGAACTTTAGTAGAAAGATGCATGCTCTGAACCTCATGAAAGATGAGGCCAGACTCAAACATTGCTAAATGCTTTACAAAACTTGGTGATTTTCTTGGTTTTTTTAGGTGATCTAACCCATTCCTTTGAGCTCTGCATCAGTATGCGTGGGGTGGGGTAGATATCTGCTAGATACTCAAATTGTGCTTTAGACTCACTTGCATTAATTACAAATGAGACAGGGTAGAGTTACCTGCACAACTGCGTCTCCTGGAGAGCAGCACGAGGGAGCCCCACAGTACCAGGCTTTGCTCACTTGACGTTGGGGCAGGGACAGTTCCCAGAGGGAATAGTTGTCTCTGGGTACTGTCAGGAGCAGTAGCCAAAGCACACCTGCCTGGCCTGCACCTCACCAAGGCTGAGATGTTTTTTCAGTACTGACTTTGACTGTAAAGACCTGGATATCTACAACTAGATTTGTAATGGGAAGAAAGTTTTCCATTCAGTAGATGAAATACCTGTTTAAGGAAGATTGTATCCATGGTATCACGCTGAAATCGATCCATTATCCTTTCATTTATGTGCTTTTCTACAATTAAAAAAAAAACCAAAAAACCTAAAGCGGTAAAATGTTTAATCATAGGATTTAAGATATTCTAAAGCTTTTATACCAAAACAAAACAGAGTCCACCAAGCCTTGGTTTTTCTGAAGTTATGCTTTCCTGTATGCTCATAACTGCAACTGCTTTTACAAGCAAAGACCAATAGCAGGATTTCACCATGGACTTAAAAAAAATAACACTCTTGATAGTAGAAGTGATGTAGTTAAATTGAAGTCAGAAATACGTATGAGGAACTGACAGGCTTTCTAGGGCAAAATGTTTTGAGTATTAGAGAGAAAGCAGTTGGTAAAGAAGTCTTTGGAATTCTAGTTGAGGGGTTTGGTTTTGTTTGATAAGTAAGTTGGAAGGATGTCCTATGTTGGAATTAACTTTTAAAGCATACTGAGCAGGAACCTGTACTAGCTATGAAACTGGCCATTTAGTAGATATTAGAAGAGAGAAATGATGTAATGGGAAACTGGAGGCTGTGCCATAATAAGACAAATACAGTCACTTTCCAATCCAAACAGATTCTCTGAAGCTTGGCATCTTAATTATGTTATCTGAGTGAGTGTTGGTTCCTTGTGCTCAAGAGTTTTCTGCTCTGTCAGCTCAGAATGTTTTTATCAGCATAAAGAGGGGCTTAGCAAACTGGGCTACTAGCTTCTCCCTGACAGTGCTGTAAGGGGAGGGGTGATGTTTCTTTTTTTTCATGTTTTTTTCCTTCTTTTCCGTTTTTCCCCTCTTGCATCAGACCTCACTTCGTTCTGACTGAGGTTCCTTGCAGGGGTCACAGCCCATACTCTTTCCCTGCCAGTGTATCAGACCCATTCACCAGATGCTTCAGCTGCCTGCTGGATGAAATCCTGGAGTCTAGGGAGCACCAAGTGAACGACAGCCCATTCTTTTCTGTGAAAAGCTCTGTTGTTGAAAAAGACTTGAACTTAATGCTTGATATTCACAAGCATCTGTTGAGCTTCTGGCAGCTTGTTTCCTGTACTGTTTTTCTGTGAAGATACCCTCCTACTGGTGATGACATCGGTCAGGTCATCGGGAGTGAAGAGAGAGAAAAGCTGTTATACTTCATTCTTTTACCAACTTCTCTGCAAATACATCTTCATTCCTTCCTGAAGAAGTTTGGAATTTTATCTCCCACAGGGAACAACAAATCTAAGATCACCTTTGCACTCAGCGAATACTCTTGAGGAAGTAAATCCCGCAGAAAGCACCCCACTGTAGCTAAACTGACATTTCATAGTCATCATCCGCATACAGAAGAAAGATAACAGGACCTGTCTGAGGCCTGCTATGAGCCTCTCAAGGCTGAAACCCAAAGCTCTAGAGGCAAGCTCTGTTGCAGTTATTTAAGGAAACAAATGGAGACAGCGTGGGGAGAAAAGGGAAGATCAAGATCTTTCATTCCCACAGATCCCTGCATGCCTGCGGTGGTTAAAGCACTCTTCTAACAACTGAGGGAGAGGTTAAGTTTTGTGCTTTCCTCCAGCAGAAAGGGGATCAAATTGCTTATAACCAGCGTGGCTGTTCTAACATGTAGAGTGCATGTCAGGTTTTGTGTGGATAGATGTGCTTTGAGGTCCCGACTGGAACACCAGCTTTGTGTATCCTGATAAGGCTGATTAGCAAGAGGCTGTTTGCCCTTTCAAGATCTAAAATGCTTCTGCAGAAGTGCAACAGCAGATGCTTAAGTGGCTTTAGGTCCCTTTTGCCCAGGTAACTATTGCATAGCAACAGCGAGGAGCTTTGAATGCACACATTTAGATCACGAATGGAACAGGGCTTTGGGAACTGGGACTGGAATGCAATTCTAGAGGCACTGGAGCTCTGCAGAAAATCAGAAGATTCCAAGTTTGCGTTGGGGGTTTTCTTCTTTTTGGTTTGGTTTGATTGTTGTTTTTTTTAATTAACCCTCAATGGAACTTGCATAATTTTCTCCTCTAGTACATACTTTGAAACAATTCTTGAGTGTTCCAACATTTACACTTCAGTTTTGCCTGAGCCCAGAAACTGATCGTTCTCATGTGTAAGCTTTTGGAAGTTTTGAGCAAGAAGTGTCATATGAAAATGCATAGGCCATGCCAACTGCAACACAATCTAAATACAGTGCAACTGGCATCTCTGATTTTATTTTCAAACATGGCTCAGAAATTCCACCACTATTTCACAATTAAGTTGCAGTGGTAAAGAAATTACTGAGGCTGTAAGAAAAGGTCCAAATGCCTACTCCAGTGAGGAAACAATCATGATTTTTCTTTGTGTATGAATTACTTTAAAAGAGGGACTGCCTTAATGCCATCCCCAAGAAGTTTAAAGCACATCCTTCCTAGGCCTTCAATTCACTTTTGCAGCTCCCCACAGGCAGCAGATACTAATTAAAACCATACCTTCAGTGTCGTGGATAGATGCTTTAACCTTTGAGCTGTGGATGGAGAACAAACCTGTGGGAACCATGACTGATTTTCCCCTCATTTTTACAAAATGGGGTTTTTTGGGGGGTTGGCTATTTTGTGGAAATGAAATGATGTTAGCAAGGCTGAGCACCAGGTGCCACTCAGCTGTACCTGAAGCAGTGTAGGATGCAAAAGAAGTTCTGCCCTCAGCACTTCCCTCTGCTAAGTCCTTTAAACAGTTCTTTACTGATATCTTTAAAGAACATGTGCTGCTAAGCAGATAACTGCTAAGTAGGCCATGATCTAATTCAGGGCCCTAGGTTCCACAGCAGCTGCTTAAAAGACTTTCACTACAGGTAATCCAACTCAGTTTACCAAATCAAAATAAACTTCATTAACTGCTCTGTGTAATAGTTTCTGTGAAGATAAAAGCACTTTCTTATTTAAGAATTTGTTAAGATTGTTTTTAAGATTGGACCAAAAAAGCACAAGTGCTACAAGAGCAATTTCTCACTGGAGCAATTTTCAGTTTGTTGCATCAATGTAATAGTTGGAATGCTGAATCAAGGAGAAGTATTTTCATTTCACAGCAAAAGCTTTGTCAAGAAGTTTCAGGTAAACTAAACAGCTGACCTTTAGGGCAGTACAGAAAGTCCTCGCAGATATGACAGACTTCGCAGGTTTTGTCTGCTGATCACAGCAACGCTTTTAATGTCAGCTGCTGTGTCTTGGTGCTTCTTTGCAAGGCAACTGCCCAAGCAAGGATTTGCATGTAAGAGTTCACGACAGACTGCACAAAACCCCCCCAACCAATGCACCCCATCCAAAAGCTGAAGAATGACCATCTCTATGGCAACTAAAGTACTTAGCATGCTCATGCCCAACGTAAATCGGCACAATTTTACAAATGAAGTTTGTATAATCCAGGTGGAAGTAATTTGAGAAAAGTAACTAGAGACCAAACAGAGTATTTCAGGTGTTAACACTCAAATCATCATCTATTACTAATTTTTATTGCATAGGGGAAGACTAAGAGCACAGCACTATGGGTTGAAGAGACACCAGTGGCTGGCTGTCCTTGTCTGTCTCAGCCTGGTGCTGGGGTGGTCAGGTGACCAGTTAGCTTGTCTGGTTGATTATCCATCAGTGCCAACACCCAGTGCAGTGCTGGGTGGGGCTGAATAGGAAATGACACCTTCACCTGTTGCGTAACTTCACCTTCGGGCTGTGCATTGTTGTGCAGCTGAGTGAGCAGACTGCTGCCACCAGGAGGAAGAAACGCTTCGATCTCCTTTACAGTTGTTGGCTCTGGTGTTTGATTACAAGATAAGATGATCCAATTCACTCACCCAAGCCAACAAGAGTATGGACTCTTCACCCATTAATTCTTCTGCTAGCTGAAGTTAACATCACTATCTTACCATGCTTTCAGATGTGCCTCGGCAAGTATGCAGGCAAGTACTAACTTGGTGAATAGTTTGCTTGCTAAAAAAATCCCACTTTCCTGAGGATCTTTACTTTAAAGTCAGTGCTTCCACAAATATAGTAGAGAATAATCGAATTAGCAAGGTTGGAAAAGACCCTTAAGATCATCAAGTCCAACCATCCACCCAGCACTATCACTGTAACCCCTAAATGACTAAATCTTTTATCACTCAGGACCAGATCCAGACACCTTTTGAACACCTCCAGGGATGGTGACTCCACCACTCCAGGCAACCTGTTCCAATGCCTGACATCGCCAACAGTGAAAAAGAAATTCTGATATCTAATCTGAATCTCCCCTGTCTCAGCTTTAGGCCATTTCCTCTTGTCTCTCACTGCAGGCACAGCAGGAGAGACCAAACCCCTCTTCCCTACAGCCTCCTTCCAGGGAGTTGCAGAGGGCAGTGAGGTCCTCCCTGAGCCTCTTCTCCAGGGTGAAAAAACCCAGCTCCCTCAGCTGTTCTTCACAGGACATGTTTTCTAGACCCTTCATGAGCCTTGTTGCCCCTCCCTGGCCATCTGCCAGTATATCTCCATGTCCTTTCTAAAGCAAGGGGCTCAGAACTGTACACAGCACTTGAGGTACAGCCACACCAGTACAGGAGGATCATCACTTCCCCAGTCTTGCTGGTTACACTATTGCTGATACAGGCCAGGGTGCCATTCATGGCCCCCTGGGCACAGCCTCTGTCAACCAGCACTCCCAGGACCTTTTCTGACAGCTTTCCAGCCACTCTACCCCCAGCCTGTAGTGCTGCCCGGGGTTAGTGTGGCCTAAGTACAGGACCCAACACTTGGTCCTGCTGAGCCTCATACCACTGGTCCTAGCCCATCAATCCAGCCTTTGCAGAGCCCTCCTATCCTCCAGGAGATCAACATGCCAATCCAACTTGATGTTATCTTCAAATTTGCTAGTGATAGACTAAATGCCCTCATCCAGATCATGCCACAAAGGAATTTCAGCCTCTTTGTTCTTCACTAATGCTCACTACTACTGATACTTCATTTAGAAATTCATTAGAAAAGCAATTGCCCTAAAGCTTAAGAAAAAGAGTTCTTTTACTTTAGGGTAAGCTTTGACCAATTTCAAACCCTTGCATTCAAGAGAACATTGCTTAGAGCTCTTCTCTACAGATCTACCTAAGATGTGGTCAACGCCTGTGAAGAACGCCAGCAGCAGCATTTAATCCAGTTACTCACAGTACAGGGTAAGCCTGACCTACCCCCCCATCACAGAGGAGTACATCAGGGATAAAGCAACACCCCTGAGACAATCAACTAGCAGAGTGTCTTCCAGAAGGCTGTCACCTAATAGTGCTCAATGCAGGTTTTAGTGCATAAGCTTCTTACAAGATTATTACCTAATTTGAGGTCCTGAAGTTACATACCACAGCTGATAGCTACATTTGAGTGTACTTATTCAATAAATCTCCATGAAGCAGATTTGCATTCACTTGTTTATTTGTAATTGTAAAAGCATAGGTGTTACATACTTTGAGTAATTGCATATTTGTTAGAATCTTACCTACTCAGAAGACTGGTGTATGCAAAGACAAGAAAGTCATGCTTAGATTTCCCCCCAGTAGTTTGTTGCTTTATGATTTGTTCCCCTGTTCAGTTCAGTAAAATTTCCACAGAAATAGAGTAAGGAAATACAGACATAGAATAACTACAGTTATTGTAGAATATGAAGTCAGTCCAACATCATCACATAGGCCCTATGGAACTACTGAAGGTAGGTCTGCCTAGTATTTAAAAGGACAAAGCCTGGATTAGGCAAGAGTTAGAGCAATCAGGCAACAAGCCAAGTTACAGGTCATTCAAGCCTTTTGTATTTATAGCTTGTTATGAAAAAGCAAATCACATCATTCCAAAAGATATCAATAGGGTAAATATACACACACATATTTTAAAAGAAGATACATGTATGTATATACATTTTTTAAATAAGGTTTGTATTTCAGGCTCTTAAAACATTTTTCCACACCCTTTTCCTATTAATTCAGCATGTGTTGCCATTTTATTGCTAAAGAAAGCATACCATCATTGCAAGCAGAACAGCATCCACAGTGGCTTTAGTCAGCAGTCCAGTTCAGTTAATAAGGTTCAAGACATACATTAATACTATGGAAGAATATTACTGTTACAGAAATGCAGAAGACTAGTTGAATTCTATTTAGATCGCACCAAATCATTTCTCTTGACATCGTCTGTAGTTAACAGTATAGAGTAAAAAGCAGAACAGCACCATTCTGGAGCAAGAGAGATACTTAAAATACTACTTCCCCATTTCTCCTTAGTTGTTATATTAAAAAAATACACAAGGGAAGAATGACAACACAACAGACTTCATCTTCTGCTCTAACAATGCTTTCTTCTGCAAGAAATGATGCAGGACTTTTGAGCTCATCCAAGGGTAAATCCAAATGTGAATGAATACACACGCCATTATCATTGTGTAACTAATAATAGTTACTTGTGTGACTTACAAGGAGCATTCCCTAAGTTTTTTGTCAGCCTGCTTCAAGGAGATCCAGGTGTTTAACATGTTTGATCGCAGTTTGGCCCACACTAAATGGTTGTTTAACCCAAATATCTGGGCAGCAAACTGGGCAGCTCCTTCAGGTGACAGAGTAGTAGGACAGCTAAGACCTGCAGAGAAGAGAATGCCACTTATTAAAGCATAGTTTATAGTCAAACAAAACATTTTCTCTGAAGAACAATTTAAGATGAGGCTTGTTTGAGCCTCCAGGAGCCACACAATCCAGTTTTAAAGCCAGTGAAGTGTCAAATGTTGCATTACTTATAGTATGACCGCTTTGTGGCACTTTAAACCAAAAGCCATCATGCAAATGACTCCCTTATACAAAGGTAACAGACTTCTGGGCCTCCTCTCAAGTCACTAACATAGTTAAAAATCATACAGGTAAAAATGCACTGAATTAGTAGTTAAGGTCTTACCCACACTGATTGTTAAGAAAGATACTATCTGATTTTTGATCATAAGGAAAATGCATCAAAATTCAAATGATTTAAATTGCCATTAATGTTACTTTCAATTTCAAAATGAAATGTTTAGCAAGGATAAGCCAAGGTTTATATTTTTCTAAAGAATATTCCTATGTAATCTTTGCTCTGCCTATTGGGCTTTTTGCCATTAAGTCAAAGACTGTATGTGACTTAATTTCACAGACTTTGCTTGGTACTGATCCAGCTACTTTTCCAATGCTTTGCCCTGTGTGTGTACACTAGAACAACAATAACAAAAGAAACCAAAACCACAAAAACCACCAAAACCAAATAAAAAAATAGAGCTATATCAGAACAAGAGCGTAAGTTGAAGATAGTCTTACCACTGGGTAGTCTGAGAGAGGACCACACATCCTGAGTGCCCC
Organism: Pomatostomus ruficeps; assembly: GCA_013400735.1. NCBI lineage: Eukaryota > Metazoa > Chordata > Aves > Passeriformes > Timaliidae > Pomatostomus > Pomatostomus ruficeps. The sequence continues at coordinate 22,416 of VYZT01036145.1, read as the reverse complement.
AGTCAGCTGAGAGTGGGGGGCAGTTGACAACTGGGTAAGCAGTGTTACCAGACATTACTGGCCCCAAACCATTGCTTCTGCCAGCTACTGCAACAAACACTGTTGGTATTCCATCTCCTGATGGGGAGGAAGACATGCAGAGATAAGCAACCCCCTTGTTCTTGCTTTCACGGGAACTTTGTCAGAGTTCACAATTGTGTTTGCAGTTATCTTTTCAATTCCATTACATGGCACTAAGATTTTGTGTCCAACTTCCTCCTTTATAGAAATATCTTCTAAGAAATCTTACATCCTTAAATCCCAGGTACTGTTTACCACCGCTGAAATTAGCATTTTTACTCTTGCCTCTGAGGGGAAGTCACAGTATCAGAGGAAGAGGTGCTGCTTAGCTTTGTAGAGGACATAGCCATTTAATCTCTGGGATCTTTAAGTGTTCCTCTCCTTAAATCAGAAACAGTTCACCTCAAAGTGAGTGTTTTAACTACGGTTACCACATTTATAGTTTCACCAAGGAGAATGGTATGTGTAGAATGTGTATACTCCCACAAAAATAAGTAAGTCCTGTCTCTCCTCTGCTAGGCTATAAACACTTCTGAAGAGATGTTAAGTTTTCCTGGCAAAGAGAGTAATTTAAATCAAGTATCTTTTTCTCATGGCATCTAAAATAATAACCAAGAATATCTTCAGCAAACAGAAAAACATGGTCAGAGCAACATCTGCCTAATATAACACATAAGAATATTCAGTCAGCTAGAGAACTGTTGTTCTTTCTTGTTTCAGAAAGGCTGGCATCACCAGCAAGATGCTACAAAAAATCTATTAAGATGATCAAAGCTTGGGCAAAGCAGTTCTGGTACTGGGACAAAAGCAGAGGTTAGACTTTGAGTAATGGAAGTTGTGGCTGGGCAGTAGGACAATACATTACTCCAAAATTAGTTAGAGCAGCCATTACTACTAGCAAGCTACTAGCAAGTGTGAAATAGAATTGTAACAGCTTGGTGTTCTGTTTAATAAAAAATGGAAAAACCCCACATAAATCTTTTAAGTTGCCAAGTCATTCTGAAAGTGATGGTGTGTTAATGCAAATCAGTATTTCTTGGCATTTACCTTCATATTCTGCTTTGATCCTCAGGGTTTCATCTGGCCCTTTGTGAGCAGAGGTCACTCTTAATTCACACGGAATTCCAAAGGTTGCACATGCCTTTTTTATTTTTTCACAGTGACTGAGGTCAGAAGAAGATCCCATTAACACCACAACTCTGCCTTGGCTCTTTGTTTTAAGAAGCAACTAGGGAAAAGAGTGGAAAGGGAGGAGGGAAATAAAAGCAGTCAACAAGATTGAAGGCATACAGTTAACAAAGTCTAGATGTGTTGTTCAGAAAAACAGGTACCTCCACTCTTTCGGAAACCCATTCGAAGTTTCTCTTAACCATTTGCAGTGCTTCAGGAGTCACTTCTTTCAGGTCCCGATAGGACTGAAAAGAGGAAAATAAAAGCATTGAAGTGTTGTGGTTTAACCCCAGCCAGCAGCCAAGCCCCACACAACTTCTCACTCACTCCCTAACCAGAGATCAGGGAGAGAATCTGAAAGGTAAAAGTGAGAAAACTCATGGGTTGCAATGAGGACAGTTTAACAGGCAAAGCCATGAGCTGCACACACAAACAAAACTGTGGCGGTGATGCAGCCACAAGGACTGATCCCCACGGCACTGCCTCCTTCACCCAGCCAGTACTATGAAGAAGTTCAATGGAATAATTACCTCTCTCTGGGCGAGGAGCCAGAGGGGGAGGGTGACAGTGAGGCTGGGGAAATCCCTGATCTCCCCTAGTTTTCCCGCCTTTTGTTACTGTCCCTCAAGTTTGGGTTTCACCCCTTTTCCCTCAGGTTTAGTTACATATGCATGAAGTCAGTTTAATATTCATATGCTACCAGAAAGTTCTGTCATCCTGTTGTTCTCATTGGTTAATGTTAATGTGTCCACTCCCAGTTCAAAAATTATTGGCCCCCTGTCCCTACGTGTATGTTCCTCATTGGTTTGTTCCCTGGACCCTCCTCTACCCAGACCACTCCCATTCCCCTTATAAGCCTGTGTAATGGTTGTTCTGGGCTCTCTTCGGTAGCCGGAGCCAGCCTTCTCAGGTTCCCGTTCGGGTATGTTGTATCCCTCTCTACGGGCTACAATAAACCTGGGTGATTGCTACCTGAGAGTCCCTCCGCCTCTTTACTTCTGCCTGAGTTGCTACACTATCATCGACAGCTGCTGCTCCCTAGCAGGGAGGGACACTGCCTGCGGTGCTCTGAAGCCAGCCAGCACACCAGACCCGAAGAGTCTGGTGCTGGTGGCACAAGAGCATCCAAGCGCTCTTTCCTGTCGCCTCTGTGGTCCTGCACAAGAGCTGTCCGTGGCAACCGCAGCGCCGCGACAGAGCTGGCACCCAAACAGGGACTTGAACCCTGGACGCAGCCAAGCCCCACACAACTTCTCACTCACTCCCTAACCAGAGATCAGGGAGGGAATCTGAAAGGTAAAAGTGAGAAAACTCATGGGTTGCAATGAGGACAGTTTAACAGGCAAAGCCAAAGCTGCACACACAGGCAAAACAAACCAAGGCATTCATTCACTGCCTCCCCTGGGCAGGCAGGTGTTCAGCCATCTCCAGCAGAGCAGGGCCCCGTCACACACAGTGGTGACTTGGGAAGACAAGCACCACCACTCCAAACATCTCGCCCCCACCCCTTCCTCCTTCCACCCCCTTTTATAAACTGAGCATGATGTCACATGGTCTGGAATATCCCTTTGGTCAGTTGGGGTCACCTGTCCCAGCTGTGTTTCCTCCCAGCCTCCCAGGCACCCCCAGCTTCCTCGCCAGTGTGGCATACCAAAAGCAGAAAAGGCCTTGGCTTTGTGCAAGCCCTGCTCAGCAATAACAAAAACATCTTTTTATATCAACCTTGTGTTGAGCACAAAACCAAAACACAGCCCCACACCAGCCACTGTCAGGAAAAATAACCCTACCCCAGCCAAAGCCAGCAGATTAAGTTAATGTGGTTTGGGTACACAAAAGACTAATTTTGCTACCATAATTGGTAAGAAGAATTATTATACCTCAAATGAAATATTTACACAGTTTCTAGCCATTTCAGGCATAAACAACCTTCTACATTGCAATTTATGGCCATTTACAACACAAAAGACTTTCAGCCACAAGGGTATTAAGGTTCTGAAAGCTTTCCACATGGAAAATTTAAGGAAAAACATAGAACTTTTTTAAAATTGGATTTGTAATAACATGATTGCCTGCAGTAGCACTGTACTAACCAACCTAGATTCTACATGATGTTATCATGTACCTTATTTTAGGGGACTGTCAGAGCAGGTCACTCAAGCATGCTACTACATCATCCAGGTCAAGTAAACTGCAGAGCAGTTCTGCTTCCCAATTTAAAATTAATACTCTTCCTCCCACGTACACTTTGAAATCTTCCCCTGTAGCTTACAACACTTTCTCTCACAGGGTCTCTGTTACTAGTCTCAACCATGACAAGCTCCTGGCAGCAGCATTCCCAAACCAGTTCTTTCATAACTACTCATCTGGTAATTCAGAGATATTTGAGAAGTATAAATGCTACAAGTTTAAATATAGGACGAGTTCTGTTTCAAACTTGTTTGCAGGCCTCATATGTGAGCACAGTCTATAAGTAACACTTTTGGAGGCAACATTATTGAATTCATGGTTAACCAAAGTAAATAACAAAGAAAAGCATCCTCAGTTCCCTGCAGTTCCCTCCTAAGTATCACCAGATCTCTACTAGTAGAGGATACCCCTCTGAATAAACTGAGAAACTTGGAGGCAGACCTGGGAACCAAAGCTTCTATTCTTCCTACTGATCTAGTATCCAACTATTTTATTATTAACTGCACAAGTCAGAAATCCTTATCATTCCTAAAAACCCCACACTTCATTATGTTAGCTCCAGCCAATAGTGCTATTGGGTATTCCAGCTGAAGATACACAGAGAGAGGATTTTTTTTCTACCATAAACCAGATAAGCTATTTAATGAGAAGAGGCTTGGACATGAGGTTCCATACAAACTACTCCATAACAAGATAAGACTATCTAGAAAAAGCCACTCTGAAGGCAGATATTAAACTGTAGGCTTTACTTTCTTCATTCTTGTCCCCAGCTCACTTAGAGGGTAAAGACTAAAGCACCACCTGTTTGTCCTTCTGCTGGCTTCTGTCTCCTGCTGGCCACAGTCTCCACGAATCATTGTCAATAACATCAGCAAGAACTATTTCTTTTGTCAGCATATTAACACCAAATTCAATCTAAAAAGACAGTAAGAATCCTATTTTAGTAATTACACAGTGATATTTTTCCTGTTAAAACATGATCATGAGAAGTTAGATTCTTATATCAGATCATGAGAAGTTAGATTCTTATACCTTCAGGTCTACAAGAGTGCAGTTTTGGGGCTGCCATGCCTTTTCCAGGATCTCAAAAATCGCTTGAGTAGAACGAGACATAATATCCACTTCAGTCTGGCCAATAGTAAGTCCAGCAAAACAGAATTTTGCTTCAATTATTTGCTCCTCAGACCACTGTGGATCATTATTAGCATCATCCTGTTAAGAAAACCAGAACAAATACATCATGTAATAATTTAAGCTTGCTGTAAGAGGAAAATAACCATTAAAAGACATAAGGTTTTGTATGGGTTTTTTCTTCAAGTAACAAATATAGGCTTCAAACTAGTACTTTCTGATTAGCATTAAAAAAATGATGTAACATTGAAAACACCTGCTGTAACACCTGACCATCTTTAAGAGTGACAGGCTACACCACAAACAACACTTTAGATTACAATTCACCAGATACACTTTCCAGCACACATTCCCAAAGGAGTTCAGAATCCTAAATTACTAGCTTGCTACTTACCCACACCATGCAAATACTCTTTATTTTAATTTCTTCAAATATATCAACACATCTGTTTCAACTGATGCATTAAGCTTAAGCCTAAAAAGCCGTTATACCTACATTTTTCTATTTTTAAGTACAGTTTGGCTCATTATTCTTTGATTGTGCTGTAAGCCAGTATTTTATGCACTTTGGACAAGACAGTAGTTGGACAAGAAAATATTAGGATGGCAAAACTACTGATACTGAGAGGATTGGTTAGCCACTAGCACTACTTGCTTTATCTGTCAGCATTTTAAAGGAGAAAATACAGAGTTCTAGCTCTGCACAAGTTTGATTAACATCACAGGAAAGAAAACTTACCTTGTAAAACATCTCAATTTTGGGTGGGTAAAACTTATACCCTTCTTTGACACCAGGGTTTCTCTTGAGGAAGGAGCCAGTAGCAATTCTTCTGCACACCCATTCAATTGGGATCATTTCACAGTGAGCTGCTATGAATGCTGTGTCACTCTGTTTCCTGACAAAAGCTGTTTTGATTCCTAAATATAAAGATGGCAGCTTAGTTCCATTAGCAGGCACACTCCACAGTTAAAACTGTAGTCACAAACATCTTTAATTTTATGGACATCTGAATCTTGTTCTTCCCTGGACTTAAGGGACACACTGAATCTCTTCAGGGTATTTTAAGTCCACTCCAGCCTTGCAAAAGACAAGTATCTTCCATAAGTCATTAAGTTTTGCCAATTTTAGCATACAACACTCACTTGTAACTCAAAAATCCTATTATTGAAGGTAATTTTGTTCACAGAGCCTTAAAAAAAAATAAATCTATCCTCCTTCACAATGTTTTTGTTTGTTTAAAAAAAATAAATTAGCAGCAACCAAGTACCCAACCATGCTCTCTGGTGAAAGATGCATTGTAGATCGAACAGTAATTGGAGCCTTTCAAAGGAGTAACAGCACAGCAGTCTTTACTACTTTGCTTAATAAAAGCAGATGGGGTGGAGAGAATGGCTTTGTCCTCCCTTTCACTGCAAACTAAGTTATTTAGGACACTAGATTTTGGTGATTTATTAGGTAAAAAGACAGTAAGATTCAGAAGCATGTGCACTCAGACCTGCTGCAACAAGTTCACCTTCTTACATAATTGTAAGATGATCGACCCCATATTAAACAGGGACAGCCAACATGCAGACTAGTACTCTAAGTGCAAAATGGCTCTTTTTTCACTCTTGAGGAAAGTCCCACTTTTCTCCCCGACCAAGGCAAGACAACTGCCAAGCCAAATCAGCATCTGCCAGAAACAGAATGCAAAGGAGCTGCGCTCAGTCAAACCAAGCAGTTCTATTCCATTCCACTTCCAGAACCATAAAGGAAGAAACAAAAAGTATTAAAATATAGTATGAACACTGACACTTCAAATTTTGTAGCATTTCCTTCAAAAGGCAGAATGGTTTAAGTATTCAACTGCACATTAAGGCTCCTGTCTGGTTCACTACTACGCTTTTCATCACTGCAGATGTGTGCTTTTGCTGGGCTGACATTAGGTCCATTAGAAAAGGGAGAGAAATTTTAACAGAACTTCGTAAATCATCACCTCTGAAAGAGCAGGTAAAGAAGAGTTGCGCAAGGCAAACAAACTGCCTCTACAAACAGGCATTCCCACTATCTGCCACTTACACCATTCAAATAAGGGAACTGGAGAAGAACCCTGAAAGTTCTTTTGTTGCTTTAAAATGCAGCTGCAGTTTACTCTGCATGTTTTTCCACTACACACGTGGAAGTTATGAGTACAAGCCAGTCATGGATTTTTGAGAGGTCATCAGAATGGCTTCTTTATGTTAAAAGTGCACATCTGTAGGATATGAAGTATTTTGATTGTTAACTATTGCCATTCAAGAACTAGGCAAAACATCTCACTAATTGTTCCTAAATGAAAACCTGAAGTTTTAAGCAACTGCAAATATAATCAAATACCTAGGAGGCTTCTCAGTACTGTATGCACAACAGGCTTCCCAAGAAAGCCAGCGACTCAGGATTACACTGAATTACTCGATATATATTTCTGTGTAAATAGTTCCTAAAATACGGGCTGAGACAAAGATATAACTCGTATCTTTCTCTTTCCCACATATGAAACATGCTAGGACTTGCCAGTTTGAGAGCTATCACCACACCTTCTAACAGATAGTACAAATTCTAGAGTAACTCAGCTGGGACCCGAAGCTGTCTTTGCATGAACGTTTCAAAGCATACTGAGCACACAGCAATAAGCAGTCTTAACCAAGTTTACTAGCGCCTGTATTCTACTACTGTTAGCAGACTCACCACCAGAACAAATTCCTCTTTGCAACTTGCAAACTTCTCAGAGAGACACTCCAAAATGCTTTCTCAAAGCAAAGCTCCATTTTTGGAAGTGTGGTGCAAAACTTACTTGAGTGACTCAAGTTAGTTATGTGCTCCATGAAAGCTCACTCCTAGCAGCAGAAATACTTTGAAGCTTTTAAAGTGAGGATTAAGCTCCTGATACATTCAATACACACTGATAAATGTACTTGGCAATGTGGTCCTCGCAAGTGTTATGTGCTAATTTTACAGGAAGTTTATGCTGGTATAACACATAACTGAGGGGAGGGAAAGACACTCTAATTTTATGTTTCAGCTTACATACACAGATTTCACACAGCCTAGACAGTCTCGTAGTGCCACTAGCTAGCAGTGCATTCTATGCACACAGATGTAGTAAAGTCAGGCAGATACATCCAGCCCAGTGCTACAGGCAAGGAGGTGTAGGGTATGGAAGAACTGACAAAAGCAGAAGGGGGGGGGGGGGGGGGGGGAATTAGGGGCGTGTCCAAACAAGCAGGAGAAACTATTGCAGTTATCTGCAACACTAGATTACTGCAGATACTCTCTTGTTCCAAATGAACAAGTCACTCACCCAGGTATAAAGTACCAGAGAGAAAAGCATAATTAAAAACTAACAGAAAAGAGACTAAAAAAACACCAGAGCCTCAAGGCAGGATAAACTCTTTTATAAAACAATACTGTTGTGTAATAATGTCTGTAACATACAGTCACATACACTCTACCTTTAAAATACTTACCAGCTTCCTGAAGCAGCTGAAACACGCAGCTAGTTGTTGTGTTGGAAATGGCAGCCTTCCCTTCCATTCGGTCCTTCCTGGCTGCATTTCCTGCCGTTATTTGGTCTTTTGACTGCATGAGAACGCATCCTGGGATATCTGGCAGCTCGTACACTTCTTTCGTTTTACCTTCGTTAACTTTTTTGCCAAGTTTCAGGTCTAGAGGAAAATTTAAAAAAAAAAAAAAAAAGAAAAGGAAAGGAAAAAAAAAAGAAAAAAAGTCACTTTTGCATCGCAAAGACTTGTTTACTTCCGCACGCAAAGCCAACATCTTCGAGTCCCTGGGGAGCCAGCGGGACCCCGCGCTGCGGTGCCTGAGCACGAGGAGAACGCTGAGCCCCAACACAGGGGGTGATTTGGCCACGTTTCCCCGAGCAGCGAGGAGGAAAGCCCTGCTCAAGGCCTGTGCCCAGCGCTCCCGGCGCCACGGGGGCCGCGCCAGCCGCAGCCGGGCACCTCCAGCGGCGGTGCCCCAGCCGCCCCCACCGTCCCGGGCAGCGGGAGCTGCCGCCTGAGCGGGGCGGCCAAGAGCCGCGCCGGTTTTTTTTTCTTTTTCTTCAAACTTCGGGGCAATCCCGGAGCTCCGCGGTACGAGCGGCGCGGGGCGGCTGCCGCGCCTCAGCATCCCCGGCCTGGAGCTGCCCCTCGCTGCCTCTCCTGCAGCCGTGCCCACCCTCGCGCACGAGCGACTACCCGCAAAAAAACCCCCCAAAAACAACACAACCAAAAAATAAAAATTAAAAAAAAAACCAACAAAAAAACCCGCAAATTAAAACTACGCGGGAAAAAAGGTGGTTCCCAAGCCCCTACACCCCAAGCCGCTGACCGCGCACCGGCCTCCCAAGAGCGGCACCTCCGATCGACCGACCGACCCACCCACCCCCGACGGCCGCGCGGTTACCTGATGCTGCGGGGGCCATGGTTGCGGTGGGAGCGGGCGCGGGCACCTAGGGCACAAGAGAAAGCCTGAGCGCACACCGCGGGGCTCGCCCGCCGGGGTAAGAAGGGACCGGCGGAAGGGGCGGGCAGCCCGGGCAGCGGGCAGC
>VYZT01036145.1:0-12933 GCA_013400735.1 Pomatostomus ruficeps | reverse complement strand
CCATGGAGCTGGAGGAGCTGGGCATCCGGGAGGAGTGTGGCGTGTTCGGCTGCATCGCCTCCGGCGCGTGGCCCACGGAGCTGGACGTGCCCCATGTGCTCACCCTGGGGCTGGTGGGGCTGCAGCACAGGTAAGAAGGGCGCGGGGACCGAGGGGTGCCCCGACGGGGCCGCCCGGACGCGTCTCGGTGTCGGGCCGGGCCGCGGCGGCTGCTCGGGGCCCTGCGGCGGCAAGTGCAGCGCGGAGGGCCCCGGGTCTCCGCCGGCGGGAGCGCGCTGGGAGGGGAGGGGAGCGTCCCAACCGGTCCCTTCCGCAACGCCCCGACGAGGAGCCCCGGCAGCATCCCGGAGGCGAAGCGCAAGGGACACCCCTCCGCCCCCCGAGCCGGTCCCGGTGAAGGAGCGGCTGCCGCACGCCTTTGGACCTCGGCTGCGTCTCGCCTGAGTCGCATTCGCTCTCGCTGTCGGGGCCGCGCCACCGGCCCGGGCATTCGCACGTTCCTGCGCGGAGCCCGCGGCGTCGCCGCGCCCCGGACGGCGGGATGCTCCCCAGGTGGCGGGATGAGCCCCGGGCGGCGGAGGGGGTACGCCTCGCGCAACGGGATGCGCCCGCCGCCCCGTCTCAGCCAAGCCGGGCGGTGACCTCCTGCCGGAGTGGCAGTGAGGCCCTGCCATCATTCTCGAGATGCTCACCGTAAAGGGTAAGTCACACAATCCGAGGCTGCCGAAACGGAGCAATTCTTAAACACTTTTAGGCTCCAACTAGTGGTAGTGGTTTAGATTCATCATCGTGCTACAATAAAACTTCTACCTGACATGTTTACGGCAATGTACAGCAGACCGGTTTCACTGTCATCCATGTGTATGCAGAGCTACAGAATGAAGTTTGGGTTCTGCTACCATTTGGTTGCTATCCAAAATAATAATGTTATGGATTGACGTCTATCAAATCATTTTTTCGGTGGTGCCAGAAAGGCGTATTCTCCTTGTAGAAACACATGCACAGTCAGACACGCACAAGCTCCTTTAGTAGTACATGCTTGACTTCACAGCTGCAAAAAGTGTTCTAAATAAACACATTCCTGACAGTCTAGGTAGGTGGGCTTCTCCAAGTACACATGCACTGAATAGGTAAAATATATTCTTCGTATTTCTGAGGTCACAGACATGTGAATGTTGCTCTGAAATTGGTTTTGGACCAACAATAGAAAATCGTCTACATGGAGATTTTCTGCTTATTACAGTAGGGTTTCATATACTTTTACTGGTAAAATGCTGTATCCCTACATGATTCTCATACACGAATAATTCTCTTTGGGCTGCAGGTATTTGCCAGCATCCACCAAAAATGTTTTTATTGGGAGTGATACAGTGCAAAATCCCAGGAATAAAGCCATGTAATCAATAGTCTCATTTTGGGTTGCATCGTTTCTCTGTGAAGAGCCTGGAAAAAAATCTTACCTTGTTTGTGCTTACAGTTACACTGGTGGACCTGGAGTTTCTTAGGTGGAAATAAAATGATTTATATATTTTCATTAGTTTGCATCTTGTTATCTCAAATTTTCATTGCAACTTCATAACTTTTCAAAATGCTTTTTTCTTTTTTTTTGATGGGCACTTGACAACTATATTTAATTTGCTTGAGCTTTTTAATATCAGAGATCCCCTGTGGAGGACACAACTGCATGCAGCAGTACTCATGTTATTATTGAAACTAAGCAATTCACAAATTCTACAGGAAGCTACACACCTAGAGGCATATATGCACTACCTCTGATTCTGATCTAACTCAGTAATGGTCAAAATTTTTAAGGGATGCTTTCTTAAAGGCATAAACATTGCATCTGTAAAGTGAAACAGTCTGTTCCATTAGGTATACCTTTGCAAGCACTCAATAAAATTCTGTTAAATAGCTGAGATGTTAGTGTTCCTATATTCTTCACTAATGTTTCTCGCGTTGTGTTTTTCCTATGATGCATCGAAGAGCTGGCATCCTGATCAGGAAGTAATAGGATAACAGCTATTTTTCTTTCTACTTTTTGGAATGTCTCTTGAAAACCAGAGTTAAAATTTAGCATTAACTGTATCAGTAAACTGCATTAGGCCCATGGTTTTAAAGTTAAAAACTAAGACATGTCTCTTAACCATAGGCCTTTAAAAATAAGTAAATATGGAAGAAAATTATAGTAAATATTAATGAACCATCCAAGTCAGACCTGAGTGACTAACAGAAATTTGACTGGCCACTAGAAAATACAGTCCTTACACATCACCTTCAAATGAGTAAGGATATTTATGTAATGATTACTGGCCTTTGTTATATGCCTGTTCTTCTCTATGTAAATTAGTCCTGTACAATAAATCAAATTACAGAATTTGACCCTTAATTCATCTTAGATTTTAAAATTCAGAATACTAAAGCATAGCATTGTATCAAGCTGCATTTCCGAGATGACTGGGCCATAAAGAGGAGAATATGTTATAATTTCTAATCTTTGAAATCTTACCTGTATGTGTAAAAATCCAGAGTATTTGTTAGATGTTACAAAAACATGCAGCATAAATTCTTTGTGCTTTATGTTCTGATACAGCTGGTTGCTGCAAGGTGAAGGACTTTACTGTTTCTGATAAATAACCAAGAATGAGCTGATAGTTTGTATTACTGTGGCGCTGAAGAGATTTTCTTCAGTGGGGATGCTTGCAGCTGAAAACTTGAATCTCTGTTAGCTGGATCAAGCCACCCAAATACTTAAGCATGTGTTCAGCAGTGTGTATGACTGTTGCTCGCTGCTCCACTCACTGAAACTGTTCTGCATGAAAAATTGGTGTGTATATGTGATCAACGTTCTGGAGCCCACAAGTAAGCACATCGTGAAAGACAAAAGATAAATTTGAAATTTCACTATTGTGACATAAGCAAAAACAACTTTAAAAGTTGTTTGGGGTTGCATTTTTTTTAAATAATTAAAAAGCAGCTGCTAGTTGTTGAGGCTTAAATTCACCCTCCTTTGTAGCAGAAGTCAGAACACAGCTTTTTATTGGCTTTAACTTTATAATGGTGAACTGTGAATTAAAATAAAAACCAGTATATTCCTACTCACAGTCTAATCAAGGCCTTCCACACACTATTTTATCAATTTAACTTGACACCGTGGTAACATTTTACAGCTATGTTATCAGGGAATGCTCATTATGTTTGAAACTTAATTCTGCTAAAGCAAATCACATTACTCTGGCATCAACATTAACAAGGCTTAAAAGTGGATGTTCTAAATCATCTGCATTTTGTAATCCAGGGAACAAAGTCACTGCAAAATCCACTGACAGCATGCCAAAATAAAATCAGAGGACACTGGTCAGGAGAGGGAGGGAGGAGGAGTTACTCTGAATTACAAATCTATTAAACGTCATTTGAGTCCTTGACCAGGATGAATTTGCAAAGTTAATCTTCGAACGAGTGTGATTTCTGTTAACTTTTTGCAAAATTCTCTGGAAAATATTTTTGGCAGTAATACTGTGTTACTGAAACCTGAGTGTACCACCTTTGTACTCATTTTTAGAAAAGGTCTTTAAAAGCCCTCTTCTATGAAGGTGGAAGTCCCATTAAGTCAGGAAGTATTCCTGGTCTCAGCTGGGCCTTTGTATGGAACTTTTTATGAGTGGAGGCTTGGCCAATGTGCTTTTTGATACCTTTCCTGTTAGTGTCCATTATTAAAACCCATGTAACAGAACATAGATAATCACCAATAAAAGTTAAGAACCTTAACTTCTCTTTCAATCTAGTAAAGTCACTGGTTGCTTCCCATTAGCCATCCTTCCAAATACCTGCATTTAATATAGCATAATCAAAGTGCTTATTTACATTTTATGTACAACACCTTAGCTACGAGATAGGGGTTTTTTTTAAAAGGCTATTTAGCAAGCCATTGGTATCATGACTTACACTGTGAATCTTTCAGTCAAAAAGATTAAAATTGCAATAGTATTTGGATTGGAATTTTCTGAGGAACTCAGATATACTACAGGTAATGATCCTGATCATTTGGTATGTAAGGTATTTATCTTTTCATTTCATCCCAAGAACACATTATGAGTTCAGGAGATCCCTCATCCCCAGGTGCAAGAACTGCAGTGTAAAATGTCTTAATTGTCTAAATACCAAATTTTGTAATTAATCATACTTCTATGTAAATTCCCTATGGAATATACAGGGTAAGATGTTTGCCTAGCTACTTATTGAGTCTGTATGCTATTTTACGAGAACATTCATGCTGTATGTGCTGGTAAAACATTTCTGAGTACTTTCAGATGCTGAATGCAAAAACACTTCTATCTTTTAGTTCTATCTTGGTTTAAGTTTTAGGCCATTCTGTGGTGCAGGTGATGACAGTCTGGTTTAATTACACTCCACAAAGCTTGCTCCTGCAGGAAGAGAGGAGGAGCAAGGCATTTTTGCCATGGTGAGCTCTCATATCTGGCTGGTTGTTTTACATAACATCCTGCAGGGCTCAGGTTCCTGCACACTCGTTTTTGGGAAAGTGAAGAGAAGCCAGATTTCATTCTAACCAAGTTCAGGTTTCTTCAATGTACATGTCAAAAGATGTAGTTCGGTCTAAGCTCTTATCTCTGTATGTGGAGTAACCAGCTGGATGAGATCATCTAAGAAGGAGTGGAAAAAACAGGCGCGAATATGTGCCAAATAAGAGATACAAGAGGACATTTCAGAGGCAGCTGTTACGTTTATTGTGGCCAACAGACTTCCCATTACATTAACCTAGCTAGAGAGCTGGGGTGATCCTGTTCATTCTTCTTCCCTTTGACTGTAGAGAAGTCATCCATGTAGGCATTATACAGCTCTCCAGTAATTTTCACAGGATTGCTCTGTTGGCTTGACTACCCATACCTTAAATGTGAGCCTTATGCATGGAGGGAGGGTTGTATACAGCAACCTGTGTTCAGACTGGGTACCTGGCTTCACTATCTGCCATAATTCCCGTTAAAAAAAAAAAAGAAAAGGCAGGGTTGTTTGGGGGGGCTTTTTATTAGGTTAGTTTTAATTTAAATCACCATCAGTGTAAGCATTTCTGCTTCCTGAAGCTCATTCTCAAAGCCTTTGGCTCAAACTGTTTCTTGAATAATCTAAATTCAGACTTTCCAGCCCTATCAAAGACATGTAAAGTGACTCATTCATCTTTGTGAATGAGTGTGCTTTAGAGAAGAATGAAGCTTTTTAATGTAGGTCAAAGTGGTAGTAGTTCCATTTATCTGCTACAACTCAAAAATTTCGGTATTTCGATTTGCAAACTGGGGAGGAGACAGATATGCCCTCACACTAACCTTAATGGCCCTCTGGCAATAAGTAAGATATCTGAGGAGGGAGAAGAGCGAAAATCTCCATTATTTGTAGGATTGATACTCTTGCCATCATTACTTGGTTTTGATTATTAAACTGGAACGTTTTCATGACATAATTTATATTAAGATTCCTAGGATCACTACATTACTTGTTCTGGCCTTTCTGTTGAGGATCTATCTCTAAGAAAGGCTTTCTTCCTAAGCCACTGCAGGCCTGTGGTAATTCCCTACACATAACCATTTAGCATGTGTCAGATGGTGTCCCAAGTTCCATTTAACTGGCCCATAAGTGTGTCTGGACTAAATATTGTGTGACTGTAATAAATATAAAGCTGTGATCACAGACAGCAGAGCCACAGCAAAAGCTCAAGTGGATATAAAAACACCCTGGAAGGATGAGTTGGATTAACTAATACTAGTTCTGAAAGAACTTTTTTGATAAATCCTTTGGCCTAGCAACATTCTATTTAGCCCATTGTCACTACCCTAGGAGATGCTGCCCAAAGGAGACAGATCATAACTCTAGACAGACAGATTTCTAAACTTGCAACATTCCTGGTAATTTTGTCTATAAGCAAAAGTTATGTGGAATCATAACTACAACCACAGTGAAGAAAGGTTGTCTTGATGTCACTTTATCTGTCTCAAGTAAATTAATTATCTGTATAAATGGGAGCAGCACATAAATATCAAATGATGCCAAATGCCTCGTCTCGTACCATCTTTGATCAACAACAAATGAACAGCAGGGCAGAAGACAGCTTTCTGTCAAAACAATCACAGAAAGCAAGCTATGCTTTGCAGACACAAAGCAGAATAGAACAAGAATCCCACACAAAGGGAATTCCACCTTCTTTCAACATTAGTTTGTCAGATGAATCTTGCTCTCTGGAAAGTTTTCTGAGGAAAAGGACCCTTTACTTGGAAAGTAAACTCACTTGTGTTCTTTTTTTCTGTCAGTTCTTGTTTCATGTCTACCACCTAGTGTTGACATGAACAATTTCCAAGTAAAGACTGCAAGTGTGCTCTGCAATTCTCTGCTCTGACCTGCTAAGAATTCAGCAAGTCCTTTGCCTCAGTGCTTTTGTGATCTCACCTGAATATCAGCATTTAAAAACAGATACATATTCTTGAAAGGTCTGCTGATTTTAATTAATTAAAAGTCTTTTTTTTTTTTAATTTTCTGGAAGGAGAAAAGGGGTTTTTTGGGGCCATTGTACTGAATGACAGCAAGGTTGTGAAAGATTTGGATCTTGTGCATTATGCAGAATTTAAAGTGACGTTTGCCACCTCTACAGTGCTAATTGCTTCCCTCAGGTTAGTGTTTCTTCTGGAAGGACAGGCACACTGCAACAAAAACAGCCTTAAAGCTGTTCAAAGTTAGACCTGGCACATCTGGGAACTTGCTGAGCTACTTCAACTCACACAGAAAACCATTTAGGGTTGTTTCTTACTAGATGGGCTAGTCTTGTGTGAGGTTAGTGAGATGAACTGGTTTATAGGGCATCCAGCAGAAACTAGATTACTCAGAGTAGCATGCAGAAAAGGGGAATCTTCTTGTTGAAATGAGTTATCAAGTCAGTTTCAGCCTTGCACTCATGAAACAGAGAAGGTAGAGCAAAACATGTAAGTTATCCATATTATCTTCAGTACAGTTATTTCAAATAATAATCTAAATTGAACTAAACTGTTTAAATGTGTTAGAGTGAATGAGGGTTGGATCACACATTTTTCTGGTTCACACGTGGAAAAAGTAACCTGTGAGCTTCGTAGTGTTGGGAATGGTAAGGTCTGCAGCTTACTCAGCATGTTCTGTAGGGATGCTTGACTGCTGTGATGGCAGGGGCAGACCTTGTCCTCCTTCCAAAGACAACAGTTCTGTATGCAAGTAATACAATGCAAGTTCAAGGATGTACCTTTGAACCAACTCGTTGTAAAGAGAGAGAAGAAAGATTTTTAAACCAGTCATGATACTAGTATTGTTGGACATGATAGTTTTGGTGACAGTATTACAAGCCAAAGGTGTATACTGAAAAATCAGTGTAAAATGTGAAAAGTGGTAGATAAGCATACACTGAAAAAACTGTGCATCCATGTCACTGTATAAATGAAAATGATCAAAAAACTATTATTTTCTAGGGATCTCTCTCCTGACTTCTCAGAATTGTTTTAAAAATGCTAGTCAAATGGCAGATTAAATCCACCTTGGTGAAAGGTATTTGGCTTCATAATGTCTCTCATAAAAGAATGAACAAGGAAATAATTAAGCATAGAGCAGGAAATAAAGCAGTGTCTCCAGTAATATTTTCATGTAAAGTTTTATGAAGAGGGACTTGAATGGAATTTAGGCCTCTATGTATAAATAAACCTGGTGGCTGTTGGTGCTCCAGTGAGGACTTGACTCTTTGACTTGAGTTGTGCCTCTGTGTGTGCCCAGAACTGACCTGGCTTTGGCCGGGCTATGTAGTTCTGTGCCCGAACATGACTGAGATTCAGAAAGTTGTTTTGCTTGAGTACTCTGAAAGGAAAACCCTGCACATGCAAAGGCAAACCCTGCAAATGTAATACAGATCATAGAGTACTTACACAATCACAAAATAAAGTAGTCGCTAAGTAGGATTTTGAAGAATAGCAGTTATGGCATGGCATTTGTCTCTTACCATGTCATTGTTCCTTGCACTGTTTCTGTGTTATGTGTGGGTGACTGGACATAACAGACCCCTTGCCCAGAACGGGGGACCAGAACTCATGCCTGCCCCTTCTACATGGGCATAAATTCCGTGTACTTTCTTTCTGGCGCACTGAGATCTCCAGCTCAGGACTGCACATTGCTGCAAGCCTTCAGCAGGCAGAGGAACCAACACTAGCATAAGCAGGGGGAGAGGTTAGGAGGAGGGTAAATGCTAGTTAAGGAGTTAAGAATTGTGTTTTCCCCACCAGCCCTGCCTAACCAAAAAGTTCTCCTATGGCTTCAACTGTTTGGTAAATTGCAGAGGACTAACTTGTTAGGAAGACCATGGAGATGGTAATTGGAAATGATAGGATGAAATTTTAACGGTACACATTTTCTCTGATCAGTTAAAGTATTTTTCTTTTAATTAAGGCTATTAATTGTGGCACGTAGGTGAGTCAAGACATGTAGACAGAAGTGGTATTTTTTATTAGACTAACTGACATCACTGATAAAAGCTCATCGTTAAGAATTATGATAGAAACTCACACCTTGTTTTAGTTTAAATGACTGAAGGTGACTATATTAAAGGGAAGCAAGCCTTTACTTATGTGGGTAACCTACACTTCATTTCTTACTACCTGACAGAATCTGTCTGCATGTTAATTTTATAGAAAGTTCATTAAACCAACCTGTTGCATGGCTGATGGATCAGCATACAGCTGTGTTCTGTTGAGGTCTTGCATTTCTTCCTGCTTACAAAGCCTTTCAAACAGCAACTTTTTGCCTTCTGTTACTGTGTGCACTCTCTCTGTTAATAGTTTTTGGAAGTGGAGTATGGTGTTTTCAGAAGCACTTTTCTTAAGTGGAACAGGTGACACTTCTGTGGACAAAAGCAAAGTATTTGGTTAGAGTGCACAAGTCAATGAACTGCTGACACTGAAGTTTAGCACATGCTGGATTTTCCTAAAGCTGTTTTTCTGTTCTGCTCTTTTGTCAAGCATTGCCTGGTGTTGTATAAGGGATCATTGTATAATGGAGAACAGGAATGCAGCAGACCCTGTAAAAACCACTTCTATCTCAAACTCTCGGTTTTGCCTAGCTACAGTCCTCTCTAAGAGGTACTTACATAATAGGCAATCAATCAAAGTCTATTTAATCACACAGAGTGATTAAATACAATGTTAGTACAGTTTGTGGTGGTGAACTAAAGGAGGTAAATTCAAAAATGTCATGTTCAGATCATTTCTCTTCACCTGTCTGAAGACATCATTTTAGTATTACAAATAGGGGTGAGCTCCTTATAAGTTTTTGTTCCTCATTGTTTGGCTTTCTTTTTATTTAGGGCCTGATAATTCTGCAGGAAGAAAAATATGCTGCTGACCTTCCCTATATCAGATCATATTCCACATATTTCTATCCTTCCCATAGTTTTTCTCTCTCCATGATTTTCTATGCTATCTTGTCTTTGACACAGCTGTCTTAACCTGTTTTCTTGTGTATAGCACATTAGACATGTTTACAGACACAGTAGTGTAATATGAGGAAATCACATCCATGAATCTGCCTGTCCCTGCTTTCCCTTAAGCAACACAGGCAACTGAGACATCTTGTTTTTTAAGTATTATCTTTTCTTTGCATATGATTCTTATAAATCAAGTGAGTTTTTCCTGATGTTTACCTCATTTATACCAGGGAGGAGGACTGAAATAAATAAATTGTAATTTTCCTTAGGCCTACATTTTTATCAGGACTCTTCTTTTGCCAGTTGTTGTGGGTGAGAGAAGAATGTTGGTTTGGAGCTTGGTGTTAAGTTCTAGGAGGTTTTTTTTTTTTTTTTCTCTATTTGAATACTGGATATAAGAATCTGGCATGCAATTCAGCAGCAGTGTATAGATGCTTGTAAAAGTCAGAGGCTCTTACCATCATTCCATGTTTTTCTCTTGATACTCAAAGATCCTGTGTTTGCTGTAGGATCTCCCACTGAAACTTAGAAGAGAAAAACAAGGTGACTAGGTGTTTTGCTGAGATTCTCATGGCACAGTCAGTCACACACCAAAAAGTTTTATGCCACAAAAGCAAATACCATAGGACAAGACACATTTATTTGGCAGATGCCTAAAACAGATTAGTAACTGAAGCTTCTTTTCTGAAAGGTAATTGTTTTACCGGCCACTGCATCAGCATTCACAGCCCAGATTACACAGTCCTTTACTAGCATGCTGAAATGTAAAACAGCCAGGTTGGTTGTTGGTGTTGACAACATTCTTGGTGTTGACAAATCCCATTCATGGAGAGTAGAAATGAGCAGTAATATATTCAGTTTCTGTATTTGGAATAAAATACATGTCTTGAGAGTTGAATGCTTCAGTGCTTTCACTTTTTGCTGATATTCTCATTGATACATGTCTCCATAGACCACTTGTGTTCCCTGAGTATTCCCTATGTGACCATGCAGGTATAGCTTCCCCAGTTATTTTCCCTCCCCATTTCTGGCCACACATTTCACACCTGCAGCATGGTTCAAACAGGCAACTTTGGAAACATTAGAAACAACACTTAAAGCATTTTATCTCATCACTGAAGTTTTTAGTACCTGATAGTAGACTTGAACTTTCACATCCCCAGCCTGAGGTTCCCAAAGGCTGTCTTCTTAAGATACAGTCAACTTCATCATAAAATCTCATTTTTCTCCTGGGATTTCCAAGATGCTCATTTTCTTTTTGCAGTGCACGGTATTCATATTTTAGGTTCTTGTACTTTGTGCGACATTGTTTCCAGTCTCTGTCTATACCATGCTTCATTAACCTTCTGGCAATTTCCTCAAATATTTCTTTATTTCTCGTGGCCCCTTCGAGCATTTGTTGTATCTTTTCATCTGACCATATGTTTATCAGAGCCCTAACTTCATTATCACTCCAGTGTTTTCCTGCTCCAGTATCATTAACTGTAATAACTTTAAAGTGATTTTGTGCTTCTTCCAAGGGAATGTGATTGTCTGAAAATATAAATAATAAATCAACTAACTGTAAGTGCTATAAAAACATGCTAAATACACATATATGAAAGCATAATTGCAACTAATGATTAATCTTTTAACTTTATAATGTTAGTATCCATACACAATTGTTTTCTCTTAAGCATGCAAAATACATAGCAAGTGGAATCTCTTGTTTCTCCAAGGCATCTAAAATTGTTTTGTCACTATAATTTTGCCACTGTTGTTGTGAAATTAAAGACAAATGTATCCAAGTGTTACATGTAGGAAAGCAATAATCCTTAAGCTTTTAAGATTTCAGCATTGGTGAGAAGTATGGTTTCAAATTAAAATGGCAACATGCAAATGAGACGGCTGCTGGGGTTTCAAGAGAAGAAATCTTCAGACTCAAAAATAGTCAGAAGTAGGCAGATGCTGCTCCTCAGAGATGTACAGAAGGCAGAGTTGAACTACAGTATTAATACAAGTTTTACTCATGACAAGGAAAAGAGTTATGAAACTAATTTTTAAGTTTACTGACAATGCTAGACTGGAGTCAGGAGTAGAAAAGCAGAGCTGTGTTTACAGTAGAGATCTGATTGCTCCAGCTTTGGTACTGAAATTACAATGTGATTTATTTCATAATAAAAGCATGGAAATCAATACTCACTTGCCCCAACCATACGTTTTGCTACTGGCGTACAAGATCTGTCTTCTGAGGTAGTGCTTATAGAATCATCATCTGTAGAAACACACAGTTTTAAATAAAGTAGACTTGGATTTAGACAAATAAATTGCTAATATTATTGTCATCCTCTGTAGGAAACACCTCTTTCCACCTAAAAGTGTCCTAAGTCTAACCTATTAGTTGTAGACTTGAAGGATCACAGAACCATAGAACCATTTAGGATGGAAGCACTGATCATTTAGGATGGACTTAGCACTGCCAATGCTAAAAACCATATCCCTAAGTGCCACATCTACATGTCCTTTAAATCCCTCCAGGGATGGTGACTCCACCACTGCCCAAATCCAAGGTGACAGTTCTGTTGACCCCCCTCCTTACTTCACCAAGAACTAAAAATGCTGCCATTTCATGATCACTGTGGCCAAAAGGCTCCAACCACCACCAGTCCTCTATTCACAAACACCAGGTCCAGTAGAATACTCCCCTAGATGGCTCCCTTGCAGCTGCATCAGGCAGTTGCCTGCCATACACTCCAGGAACCTCTTAGGCTGTGTCCTCTGCTGTGTTGTATTTCCAGCAGACATCTGGTCAGCTGAAGTCCCCCTAAGGGCCAGAGACTGTGAGACTTCTCCCAGCAGCTTATAAAATATTTCGTCTGGTTCTTTGCCTTGGTTGGGTGATCTGTAACAGACTCCCACCAGAATACCTGCCTTGTTGCCTTCTCCTGATTCTTACCCATACATCCTCAACCCTACTGTCACCATCATGAGCTCTAGATAGTCAACACACTCTAACATGCAGAGTACCCCTCAGTCTCCTTCCTTGCCTGTCCCTTCTGAAAAGATTATCGCCATCCACTGCAGCACTCCAGTTGTGCAAGTCATCCCTCTGTGTCTTCAAGATGGAAACTATGATATAGTTTTCCTGCTACACAGTGGTTTCCAGCTCATCCTGTTTGTTGCCCATGCTCTGTACACTGGTGTAGATGCACCACCACTGGGCTTTTGACCTCACCACCTTGGGGGTGAGAAGCGCCAATTTCTACATGGTCATTCTCAGGTGCTTCTGTGGTTTCTAACACACCAATAACCCCCTATGTCTTTGCTGATCTCCATCCCCTGGCCCTACTGAGACAGCAGATCAAAGGACCTCTCTAGAACACCATCCCTCAAACACTGGCATGTTGCCCCCAGTCTCTCTAGTAAGTCTGGTGTTATCTCTTTCCACCTGCAAATTTAAAGGT
>VYZT01036141.1:5394-18769 GCA_013400735.1 Pomatostomus ruficeps | reverse complement strand
AATTACAAGTATGTAAAAGTCAAGACATTCACTTAGTGTTCTCAGTGAACGAGTAATTCACCTGTCTCAACACTCAGTATAGAGTTTCTCCACTTTATGTTAACTGCGATGGCAAGATACCCAGTGCGGGTTTTTTCACTGGCTTAGCTGGAAATGCTTCACAGGAGGTTTGGGATCCTCATTATGTAACAGCAATTTAGAAATTTTTAATTATGGACGTATATGCATGTGAGACATCAGGATTATGGTTCCAATCCAAAGCCCATTGCAGGCAATGGAAAGACTCACATCAAATACATTAATTGCTCGATGAAAACCCAAGGGCTTATACTGGAAATAATACACAAATTAGGGTTAGTGCCTTTTTCAAAGGATAGATTAATCTGCACAGACCTCAGTGCTACCACAACAAGGCTGTTTCCTGTTTAAAATGGGTTAGTATATGTTTACGTTATACCTTGGTATACAGTGGGGATATGTGCAAGTACCATGCCAGGCTGTCTGAAAGAGCTAGAAGGGCAATATGGCAAAGGATCTGTAGCCTCAGGAGTGATGTGTGGAGAAGGCTTTACCATGAGCAGTGAAGAATGGAGACCACATTGATCAGAGACTAATGTGGTATGTAAATCTTCACTCCTTCCCTGCATCTCAACTGAGTCTTCAGGCACATATCAAACATAGGGAGTGTTTTGGCTGAACAGCAAGCAACGGTGCAAGCCACTCTTGCACAGGACTAAAATGGCTGCAAAGCACAGAACTGATGTTCATGTCATGGAGGTCACACAAAGTGTCAGAAGACTTCTCACAGCCTCCTGTTGAACAGCCAAGAAACATGGGGCTTTCGTTGAAGTTTGAAATACAGATGCGCTTACAGCCTTAGAACTGCAACAGCTTCTGCCAAACAGCTCCATCAAAACACACCTGTCATCTTCTGTCTTGGCACTTCACTCCTGTCACCTCACTTCACTGTCACCGCATGCCTATACCTTGCATTTCACTTCAGACCCAAATTCACTTGAGTATTTATCCTGAAGACTTATCCTTTCTCATCCTTCATGATTTCATATAGTGAATCAGAATCCTTAGCTCTTACCTCATTTTTCCCAAAGGTGAGATGCTTTTTATCCCATTTTCTTATGAAGGTATTTTCCCCACGTCTTTATATCTGCATGAGAAGGAGACATTACTAAAGTCTGCCTAGTCATTTTATCATCCTCCTTCAAATAATTCTCATACTCTCACTGTTGTGATGACTAAAAAATTATCTGAGAATGGTTAAACAGCTGGTGTGCTGTGACCACCACTTCTTATAGTAATTGTAATCCTCTCACTGTAACCTCGAGATGTCTCTCTCTCTTTGTTGTATCCATCTGTTGTCTCTTAACATATTCTTGGGCTGCAAAATATCCAAGATAGGAACCAGCCTTTTTCACTCACTCATAAAAATCAGCATAGTGCCCTGCACTCCAGTACCCCCACAAACATCACTGCTGGGTTCCCTGACTGTTACTTCAAACACAACTAAATTATAATTTTTGGAGAAAATCAGTTGGAAGAGAATTATAGACACATGAGTAATATATCTACTCTACTTTGCTTTCATGGAAGAAATCATTTATTTTAGATACTTTCATGTCACTGCGTGATAGTCCAGAAATATAGGGATACACAGCATACATCAGACTTCAGTGCATTGTTAAAAATCACTGGAAAGTGGTGCACTGCACACCATTATATACCTTTAATATTTGGACAATAATTCTGCACCTCACAAGGATGTTGCAAGGATTAGTTAAGAAGCTAGCATTTATAAAGCGCTTTGAACATTAAAAGAGCTACCTAAATGTGCATTAATATTATTACTGTTATTATTAATAATAATAAATTATATTTATTCAAACTTGTCAGAATCACTAAATATGCAAAATCTATGTTGGGTGTGTGTGTGTGTGTGTTACTATTTTGTAATGTAGCAATGAAACTGTAGGCATGCCAAGAAAGACTGTGTGATGTTTGATGGGCAAAATGTTTCCCCTGCAGTATGTGCCCACCTCCTGCTACTGATATATTTCAGAAATTATTGGTAGGTGCTATTCAAACTTTACATATTTTTCCTTGTAGCCTCTAGAAATGCCACCACGACCACAGGTTACCAAAGAAGTACTGTTTTCTCTGTTCTAATTAAGGCTGTACTAATCCCAAGCTGTGACTCAACAGGTACAGAAGAGATCTGTTGTTTCAAGAACTCTTTGGAATGGACAGGCAAAGACTCGTCAATCCACAGCCTGTGCAGAGCAATCATGAGCAGCCTGGATCTACAACATAACTTCCTCTGCAGTAATTCCAAGTTTAACCATGGGGTTATATCACAGGTAGGTGATATAAAGTTAAACATCACAAGAAAACCAAAACAAAACAATTTATAGCAAAGCATGCCCCATCTCCAAATGGAATGGCCCCCTTTTTAAGCCCTTTCCCACTTCTGCCTCCTGCACCGTCTGCTGCAGCTCGACTCCCAGGAGGGTAACAACAGGGCTGAAATGGATGTGTCCCCAAAGGGCAGTGACCTTCCCCTCTGACTCTTCCATTCGGAAGGTCAGCATACACGTATAGCAAAGTTCTGTGTGGAGGACATGCTTTTCCTCATTAGCTGCATTTAAGCTCTAAACCTGGTACCCAGTTAGGTGTCCTTGGTACTTCTGAAAAGAGCTGCATTGCATTTGATCACGGAATTCTACTATGTAGCCGGGTAGCAGGTGGCATAATCAAACCTACGCTGTCTAGACTCAAGCTTGGTGATGAAATAAGCTAATGGAAATAAAATATATTGATTTAAAAAACACATTTTTCCCTACCACCATACTATTGTGACAGAAGCACTGTAGTAATTTCCATTCACAGGAAGGACACACACAGCCATGGAGGAGGTTACAACAAACATATTGGGTAGGAAGAAATTAGTTGATCAAACCAAATGTTGGAGTGAGGACAGATAAAATGAGGCCACATGGAAAATTATGGTTTGGAATGAAAAAGTGGTCCATTTAACAGTACATAAAGTCTCTGTAATATGCATAAAATCAGCAGCTAGCAGATGTTTTCTGACACAGTGCATCTGCATGAGGCAGAGGCATATTCAGTTCCACTGTAGCGGCAACACTCAGAGCAGATATAATGGCAGACCCTCCAGACAGATGAAGGCAGCCCTGCCCTTATGTAATAACAACAGTAAATAATAACTTGCATTAATTAGCAATCAGAAATTTAATCATGGATTTGGATGCAATTGTGGGAGGTATCATACAGAGTCCATTGGTAACAGATAAGATGAGGAAAAGACTTTCATTTCAGCCCTGTGTTTGATAAGATCTTGCTGAAAATATCACCTTTGGGTTACAACTCTCCATTCATACTTTGTGGCCAAAGTCAACTTCTTTTAAATCACAGGAAAATTCTTTAGTAATTTCAAGTCTGCAGAAATGCAAATGAAAATAATTTTTCTTAATTTAAAAATAATATCATGCATTTTATTTCATAGAGGTGTATGAGTTTTGAGAAAGTAGCTGCTCTGACCAGGATGGTTTATTTAAAAAACTGATACATCAAGGACACTTTCTTTACTGAAGTTACTTGTTAGCTGGGAGCTAGTGGAGGAAAATATAGTATGGTTCTGGTCTCAGGCTTCTCTGGTATCCTAAATAGCCATTCATGCCTAGGCATGGTAAAATATAAACTACAGTAGGCAGGGCAGATATTCAGAATTTATTCTTTGTTCTTCAGTGGTTTTACCAGAAGAAATAATACTTAATGACTGAGAGACTTGAAATATCAGAAGGAACACTTAATTGGTCATGATTACCATAACTGATAAAAACATGGAAGTTCTCAATACCAGAATTTATTTCAGGGTATCTGAACATTCAGGCAGAGGCCAGCATACCAGCATGATGGAGGTTATCTTAGAGTCCACCAGCACTTGTGACAAATTAATTTATTTCAAATCAACATGTGAAGACTGAAGCCAATTGAACAGCACTGCACTTGAGCAAACACAGTTGAGAAGCACCCAGTCTTGAGCATAATGACATCATGTCTTGGATACAGTACAGCCATGTGTCTGCAGTTTCCAAGGATCATATTCATCAGGGAAAGTGACTTTAAAAGCTTCAGTCATGCAAAATACAGTTCTTACACTATAGACTAGAGATCGTGTATCTTCTTAAGCCACTGTGCTTAATGATTTTTAAGATTCTCAGCTGTTTTCAGAGCCTTTTATGGGACAGTTCAGAGAGAGTTAGAAATCTCTTCAGCCTACACAAACATGACTTCTCAAAGCCCCCCTCTGAAACAACTGTCTGCAATGAGAATGAGAGGTGTCAGCACAGGAAGTAGGAAGCTGAATATGGAATTGTCTCCCTTTTGAAAACATTGGAACAGCCACAGATCGTCCTGCTACGAGATTAATTTTTGTCCAATAGAGACAACAGCAGTACAATACAATAAATAAATGCAATACTAACCGTAAGATATAAACATCAAGAAAAAAAATTTACCTCTGTGCGTAATTGTTGAAGTGTATTACCTTGGAGCGTATTACCATGGAAGTAAGTTGGATATAGCTGCCTTAACAGATACCAGGGATTAAGTTTTACCCAACAGTTGCAGAACAACAAAGGGAGAGAAGCTTTAAAACGGGGCACATACACGCCAAAAAGGTTGTCAGACTTAGCAGTGAAAAATGAGTGTATATAGAAAGCTCACTTAAACTGAGCTTCCAACTAACCTTTTCTGTTTTGGCCAACAATCTCTCACTTCTTAAGCAGTGTCTGCAGTATTGTCATTGTGGCACTGGCTGCCAGTTGCCAAGGGCTTTATTAATAGAAAATGGAGTTATTTTTACTCAGGACTTTTTACTCTTATTGAGTGTGATTTACTGTAGTGTTATTGAGAAGGTCTCATTGTCACCTGATCATATCTTGTCACAACCAATGAGATTACTGTCAAGGAGAAAGCTGCTTATTCCAAGCAACATTTGATAATAAATTGATTACTGGCTGAATGCTGATACTTTACAAAAAGAGCAATCAATTAGATATCTGCCATTGCTCAAAGAGCCTTACATTAGAGAGGCAAACAAAATAATCACTAAATAATTGCGCATGGCGGCTTGGGCTGGACTGTGTGAAATCAACTTAGACACACACAGGAGTATAAAGTGTTTTTCATGCACTTTGAAAGCCACAGTGTGAAAAGCAATGATTGTAGATGACCATGTATAATAACTGGCTTGTGCAGAAGCATCTTGCTCAACCTCATTCTAACCACAGCATACTCAATACTGTTTACACTAACAGAGTAATAGTTATTTTTAACAATCACTAATGATCTGAAATATCCCAGCCCCAACTTCACACTTAGCATTCATTTTCAGATCTACTATTCCACTGCCTTCATAAATTCAGGAGGCCCCTGGGAGATCTCTTCCTTGCCTTGTGCCCATGCCTGTGGGACATGCTGCTGTTCCTCCCTTAACACTAATTCCACTGACATCAGGGGACATACACACAGAAATGCACCAGGATACAAACTCCACATCAAGAGAAATAAAAACTGTGTGAATGATCTCTTTTCTTACCCCTGCCTCCCTGCCTAAGCCATGGAGAGCTTTCCTTCATCAGTGCCTTTACTCCCGAATGCCAAACAGGCTGTGGGACTGTCTGCCACCCCGCAGAGCAGGAGACTACAAGAAAGGTTCCCCAGTGAACATCCCAGGCATGGATCCAACTGCTGAATTAGGACAGAAGAGGAAAGACTTGTCTCTACCTGCTGCTGTTAGGATTCACTTGTTCACATTTTTTTTCCCTTCCAGAAAGAAAGACTGCATAAAAATTCCTCCCCTCTTCTTTTTGGTCTCCCATTTATTCAGAAACTAGGTTTAGAATTTGGGTCTGGCTGGTGCAAGATCAGGCTTTCCAGTCCTCTATTTCTCTACTAGCACCAATTACCCAGGAGCAACAAAAACCTCAGTCATCATCTGCTGCCAGAAGAGGTGATTGCTAAATGATCCTCTTTGTATATACATATTCACTATTGCTACCATGGCCACAAAAGAAGTTCTATTGTGTATTCTTGTTTTCAATTTATTACAGATAATTTTCTTCCTTTTTTTGTTTCCCATATTGAAAAATTAAATCTGTTTTCTTATTTTATAAAGTGTCATTGCCCAACACTTGTGAGAAACGAAGCCCATAAATCCCCTCCTCCCCAGAAATGGCAAAATCCATGCTGACTCTGGTTCATCACTGTCCAATGCTTAATTCCCTGATTTTAATACAAGAGTGTAATTACTTTCTTTTTCTTCTTTTTTTTTTTAACTATTTGGGGAAGCTAACAGATTAACAGCAATTCAGTTGAACTCAGAGGGCTCACCTGTGAAAGGAGTAATGCAGAGTGCTTTGATATGCAGGAGAGGTGGGGGGGAAGGGGGAGCACCTGCAGATTGTAATGGTAATGGCTGCAGGAGAGGCAGGAAACAGAGAGGAAAGCTGAGAAGGTAGTTGCAGATTTGGCAGGAGAGGATGGATTTGAACTATGATAGAGTTGCAATGAGCACTCAAATACTAGGATGGGTCCTAGTAAAGGGTTTGAAGATGGAGAGTACATTCAATTTGTATACACAGCTGTTCCTAACATGCCTCTGGAAAGAGGCAAGAGCAGGGTCAAGAGGTTGATGCGGTTTTTCATAGAGTATAACCGTTTATTTTAGGCCCAGTTTCCAGAAGTGATTTAACACTCCATTTAAGAGCTAGTTTTTAAACAGTAAATGGAAACACACCATTCTCCAGGGGAAAAAAAAAAAATCAACAAGCAAGGAACTCTAGCACAACCTCTGATTAGCAAAAAAAAGCATAAAGACAGGGACAATGAGTCCAGTTGAAAATTACCTGTAAAGACAATAATGACAGAGCTATACACATTTACAGTGAAGACAAATGGAGAGATGAAGAATGAGGGCTAGCAAAAGAGGTATTCTTGGAGAAATCTGGAATAATCTTTAAATGAACGATATATTATTGATTGTGGTTCTGAAAGCACAGCTGCAACTGTAATAGTCAATGTAGTAGTAGCAGTAGTATAGTTCCTTTCTTCCAAGCTTTTTTCTTTCAAATGTCCATATTGTCCATTATCCTGATACACCAGTAGAAACAGGCCATAAAGAGACCAAGGGATTAGCCTGGCATCATGTGCACCACTGATGGACCCAGACTTTGATCCTTTGTCCGCAGGACTCCCAGTATCCTCTGTC
Organism: Pomatostomus ruficeps; assembly: GCA_013400735.1. Classification (NCBI taxonomy): domain Eukaryota; kingdom Metazoa; phylum Chordata; class Aves; order Passeriformes; family Timaliidae; genus Pomatostomus; species Pomatostomus ruficeps. The sequence continues at coordinate 11,463 of VYZT01036141.1, read as the reverse complement.
TGTTCAGCTGTGCTGCCACAACATGGTGAGAGGCACTGTCCCACAGCCCATTCAAAATATACCAATAGAAGCTGTGTATGTAAAATTCTGTGAGTTTTTAGTTTCTTCCATCTAGAAAAAGAGACACGTAGCAAGATTTTACTTCTGCTAGTTAAGGATTTCTTAAAAGCATCTGCCCTGGATCCAGGGAGTGCTGAAGCAGTATGTGGTATTTTTCTCAGAAGAGCTGAAAGTGCTGCACAACACTCAGTGGCTCCAGCACAGTGATACAAAAACCATGTGGCACTTCTAGCTACTTGATGACAGATATTCTCTTGTGTTTGGCCATACACTTACAATACATTTATTCTTAGGATTATGTCATTGAGCATGGGGTGCTTTCAGGCATTAGATCATACACCTGGTCCTTCCTCAAATGCTGTTTTAACCGTTTGCTGAAAGCACCGGTTGAAAGGATGATTTGACTAAGTGACTAATTTGACTGAATGCCTGTAACACTTACGAACTATTTTTAAGCCATTTAAAGAGCTTCATCTGATAGATTTGGGCAAAAGCTGCATAAATTGTGGGTCAGCACAAAGCAGCAATTCACAGATGGGCCTCTCTAAAAAAAATCACACTATTTTTGGAGGCATTTCCTCCTGTACCAATTCAGACTAGTATTATATCCTTCCTTTGCTCTCATGTATTAAATAGGCAACACCTTCGAAAGTAAATACATAAAAACATTAGGTAAGAATGGGAAGTTTTCAAAGGCATAAAGGCACAAGAACAGGAGTTAGGCACCTAAGAGACGACTGAAGGGACCTCATCAATGTCCGTAAGTATCTGAAGGGAGGGTGTCAAGAGGATGGATCCAGGCTCTTCTTGGAGGTGCCTAGCAACAGGACAAGGAGCAACAGGCAGAAACTGATGCCCAGGAAGTTCCATTTGAATATGAGGAAGAACTTCTTTACTGTGTGAGTGACCATGAACTGGAACAGATTGCCCAGAGAGGCTGTGGAGTCTCCGTCACTGAAGCTATCAAAGAACCATCTGGACACAATCCTGTGCCTCTAGGATAACCCTGCTTAAGCAGGGAGGTTGGACGAGGTGACTCACTGTGGTCCCTTCTACCTGACTCATTGTCTGTGAAGTGCCCTTTATCATGAATTCAATGCTTGCATTCTCTGCTTTTTAACTGCTATGCAAGTCATGGAATCATAGAATGGTTTGGGTTGGAAGGGGCCTTAAAGACCATTTAGTTCCAACCCTCTGCCATGGACAGGGACACCTTTCACTAGACCAGTTTGCTCAGAGTCCCATACAGCCTGGCCTGGAACACTTTCAAGGATGAGGCATTCACAGCTTCTCTGGACAACCTGTTCCAATGCCTTACCACCCTCATAAGAAAGACTTTTTTTCCTAATATCTAATCTAACCCTATTCTCTTTCAGTTTGAATCCATTTCCCAATGTCCTATCGCTACATGCCCTCATAAAAAGTCCCTCTCCAGCTCTTTTGTAGCCCCCCTTTAAGTACTGGAAGGTTGCTCTAAGGTGTCTCCACAACCTTCTCTTCTCCAGGCTGAACAACCCCAACTCGCTCACGCTTGTCTTCATACGAGAGGTGTTCCTGCCCCCTCATCATATTTGTGGCCCTCCTTCGGACTCGCTTCAACAGGTCAATGTCATTCCTGTGCTGGGGACCCCAGAATGGATGCAGCACTCCCAGTGGGGTGTCAACAGAGCAGAGGAGAGGGCCAGAAACACTTCCCTCAACCTGCTGGCCACACTGCTTTGGATACAGTGGGCTTTTGGGGCTGCGAGAGCATATACATAATAACCTACACAGGCACCTGGTTAAAAAAGTTTTGAGTGGATCTAAATAACAGCAGTTTCCATGTACTAACTCATTACTGCTTTCCTTCCCCCGAAATAAATTTCACCCCATTTTTAATTTGGGGTAGTCATATTCTGCTCTGCAAGGGGATACAAAATGCAACCAGTTCAGGAACTGCACTGGTAGCACTAGGTAGATGTTAATATCCAATAGCCATGTTCCGTTGCCTCCCTTTGGTTTACGTAAACTGCAGGAGATACAGAGTAACAACGAATCCAGCAGTTGGTTTAAAAACAGGCACTCCGTTTCTGCCAGCGGGTAGGATAGCAAGAAAGCCTTTAATTCCAGCCTTTGAGTGTATCCATGCAACATAAAGTATAAGCATGAGAGGAACATGCTGATAGTTCTGCATTACTGCTAACAGTGCTGAGAGGCAACAAGAAGGAAAATCTAAGTGTGCCTGCTCATTTTATTAGAGAACCCTCCCCATTAGAGGCAAATGAGGGTACCTTTTTGGGAAACTTGGTCCAGCGTGCCCTTTCTGGATGGCCAGTTTCCATAGCAAGTAAGAAACTTTACTACTTACATTGTGTATTATTTATACCATGGTTGTGCACACAAGAAATCGTGCTTGTATGTGTAACAATACCAAGTGACAGAAATGCAGAAATTCATTGTATCACAGAAGTATCAGAGAATAAAATTTTAAAAGCGTTTATATTTAAGGGCTAGATATGGAGCAGGTTACAGGTGGATTTAGACAATACAGATTGTGAAATGATTGCAGAAAATTCCTATAAATTTATTAATATCATCTGCAGAAATAAATGTCCCTGCCCAAACTGTGCAGAACAAAATAAACAGATTTATTTAGCTGAAAGTGATATTTCTTCTTTTTGAGGAGTCCCATGTATTCAAAAAGGTACAGGATGTATTTTATACACCACAAAAGCAGCTGTGGGGCAACTGCAGGTCTACGGTTTTGTTTTGTTGAATGCAAGCTACAGGAAGCCTTTATTTTTCTATTATTTATTATCTCCAGAAACAATCTAGATTGAAAACAGTAGATTTTGTTCTTTGTGCAAGGGAAACATGGTAAAATTCAGGGCTAAGCAGACAGCTTAAAGACTGGTGTTAGTTTCTGAAGTGACTGTTCTTCCCAAGCAAGCGACAGGAGAGAAAAAATTGGGTCTTGACAATACAGTAAGTAGATTTCTAAAAGGTTTTTCCTTCCAGCTCAAATATTTTATGGAACTTGACAAACATTAGGCTGTACTTGTAAGAAGACTAAAAAAGGAGGATAATGGATAGAACAGTAAGAAAGATCACTTTAAAACAGTGCCAGAAGACTCAAAACAAGAAGAAGCATCCCAGGTTAACCTATCCACTATTTTCAAAATTCCACAAGCCCATGGGTTAGGCCATTTCCCTGTACCAACAGCAAGTAGCAGTATTAATTTACCAGCTTTACTGCTCATTCAAACCAATAATCACTACAAAAAGCCTTCAGAATCATGGAGGATGTAGAGAAACAGCAAAGGACAGAGATTGTCTGAATATACAAATGACCGCTTGTTGTTTACCTGGCACCCCAGGTCCTTGTTGTATCAGCTTCCTCCGAGCGGTAAGCGGGCTTGGATTCTTGATGGAGTTGTACAAATCAGATTTTGTTTTGGTATTGTTTCCAGCTGAAAGCCTTTTCTTTATTCTAATGGTAGGAGACTTTCTTCCTATTAAATGCTTCAATGGTGAATTTAAATATTTAGAGGATCCACATTACAGGAGAACTGTCTGAGAGCATCACAAAGAAACCATTAGTTAAATCCATTAAGGATCTACTTAAGTGGAATTCCCTGCTGTTATCTACATGATAGCCACATAAAAATGACGCTGGAGAAAGAAAATGTTGGGGAAAATATTCCTCCTCACACACTGTATCTGTAAAAAATCCAGTTTTACTGAAGGATCCCTTTTTTGATTGTCTCAAAAATTTTAGCTAGGAACTGATATACTTGGAGCTAAATTAGAGTAGGGAAAACAACATGTCTCTATTTCAGCTGAGCTTTTGCCCCTCTCAAGTAAACCTTTTGTTAGAGAACAAAGTACAGGATCTCTTTTTGGTTTGGACATGGCATAAACCACCAAAGTTGTATTCACAGTGCATGACACATGAAGTATACACAGTCTTAGTGTTGTCTATTTTTAAATACATGTAAGTGGTAGCAGTACAGCTAAGATGTTCTTTCCTCCAACTCCTAGAGTAAGGCACTTGAGCCATCTGAATTTTAAAACTTACACCATTTTTCCAGTTGCTCTTGCTTTTACAAAGGAGAAAAAGCTTGAACTTCACAAAGTCATTCTTCCATTCTCTACAATCATGGTTTGATACACGTTCAAGAAGGCAGTTATATTCATCAGAATATTTCTATTCTTTATCATTTATGTAACGTTTCCTATTTCTGAATGCTTAGGAATTTCTGATGCGATGTAAGCTTACGGATAAAATGCAGATACACAGACAGTGCAAACACAATGAATAAATATCCATGTTGGTTGTAATATTGATATCCCTAACCTATCTGTAAATCAGTATATAGTCTCCGAACATTGCCGCACTTTGAGCACGCTCTGTAAAACCCATGAGAGAAGGACCTTTTCTGTGGTCAGAGTAGTGTAGACCCATTCTATAGATGAAAGAAGTTTCTTTCTACGACATTAAATGAAACATTTCTTTTCTGCAGAAGAATGAGATACTCAGAACTCTCGGTTCATCCATACAGGTAGATGTAAGTACATAGGACCATGCAAGACCACTAAGTCCACTTTGTCTTCTCAATTAAACTTTACCTGAGTGGTCCAATGTAGAAGACAAAAAACACCTGAGCAAATCTGTTATTTTTGGGGTCAGCAGCCTACTGGAGGAAAAGGATACCATGTGGGCAGTAGGTGAATGGAACAAAGAAGAAACAGAAGTGTGAGTCCTGGTGGTTTGAGAGAAGTGTCCATTACAGGCAATGGCTCCAGGCTTCAGAAGTCTGGTCATTGGAGGGGCTGTTGCATCCTGTGAGGGAAGATACTATACATCAGATGTCCAGGAGCCTTGCACCACTCTGAGTGTGCATGACACTCCTGCCCACACCCAGAGCAACTACACCAAGACACAGTTCAGATACAGTGTCAGGTAGTATTGCAAACCCAAGGAACTACAAAATCAGATGTCAGACCCTTTCCCCAGTCAAATATTATCCTAATAACAGGACTGAAAAACAAACAATGGCTGTCTGGATCTTCTAGCATTCCACCCACTGAGGGGTATACTTCAGTAACATTTCCAACTTTGTCAATATATTTATGGAAACTTACTTTAAATTTAAATAACAATGTAATTAACTTCTCACAAGACTGCGAAACACTGTGTTGCTATGAAAGCATCGCCTGTCAAGGCTGTGGTAACTACAACTTCATATCACGTTGGCAGCACACAACACTGCCCAGTGGAGCAGTGGGATCCCAGCTTCTTCCTTGCCTGCCCCCAAAACCTCCATCACAAAACAAACTTAATGCCCGCCAAATGGGGAACGGAGCAAAGATACACCACAGCCCTGAGAACTTTTATTACAGATTAGTAAGGTTCTTGCTATATATCTATAGAATGAGAATTCAGGGTGTGATAAAACCCATACTCCTGTTTAATCCCTCTATTGATTTTCCATTGGTATTTGTAACCCTTCAGCAATTTAACTTCTGTGCTCTTTGTACCCCAAATAAAAGTTCTAAGTATTTTCCAGGATTTTTTTCCATTTATGCTCCTTCAAGGTAACTGTGATTTATAGTAACTCCTACTACTGCAAGCGTTTCCTCTACAGACAATGGGTTTGCCAAGTCCCAACACGGGGAACTTAAATGGAGTTATCTTTTAGAAAGACACTTCTGAGTAGAACAAGAAAGGAACGCACAGGCATGGGGGAAAACGTTGCCCCCAAAAAACAACCCTGGCAGGCAGTGTCACCAGCTTAGCAGGCAGCATGGAGCACCGCAGCTCCAGCGGCACCATTGCGCGGATGACCTGGCACAACACACTCAGAACACAAGAAGGTGCAGGCACCTAAGCTCTGCCCCCGTCCGACTGCAGACGGTCAGGGGTGTGTGCGAGGGGCTCTCCCCGCCCTGCCCTCAGCCCGCGGTGCGCGACATGGCGGCCGCTCCCGGCAGGCACCGGGCGCGCGGCGGGCGGGCGGCCGCGAGGTG
>VYZT01036138.1:1509-72520 GCA_013400735.1 Pomatostomus ruficeps | reverse complement strand
TTTTTTTTTTTTTTAAGGGATGGTTGGGAAGAAAGATAACACTCTTTTGACATAATTTTTCCTACAGTGGAGAAACAAATCATTTCATTGTCTTCTCACTCTTATGTTGAACAATATGGGGCAATATGCAGGGCTCATTCCTTCCTCTTCTGGACAATCTGTACCTTGCTTGGCAACACAATGGTAAAGGGAAGTCTGTTCTTGAATTAAGAAATTAGAAATGTGGTAATTTAATCAAGTATTTCATTCAGGAAGAAAGTTTCAACAACCAAAGCAATCATGGAAATTAAAGTTTTGAAAATATTTCACGGAGAAACTACCTGGTAGGGTCTCCAAAAACTGCTGTTGCTTTCAGTTAATGGCTGCCATTTGTTTTTTCCTCCCCTCACAGAGTCAGCAGAAGTTCCCTATAGCTGCACCAGTATAGTAGAGGCATATGTAAAGCATGAAAAATTAGATTATGGAGAAGAGGGAGCTTGCCTTGAAGTCATTTGGTAAATGAGATAAAAAGGAAGAAGAACAAAAAATACACGTTTCTTTGGCCTGTGTTTTGAATAGTATATACACAATTAAACAACTCATGCTCAACTAATCCAAATTTCCTTAGTGCAGCACATAACTGCTGTGTCTCAATTCCTCAACACATAGTGAGAGGAAACAACAAGAAAATATCATTACATCATAATTTGTAGTTTATCAATGCTTAGGTAAAAGTGTAGAAGTTTTATTAAAAGTATTAGTATGTATTGGGTTATGCAGCCCTGTATGGAATAAAGTCTGTCCATGAACCTGTAAAGGATTAACTCAAACTTTGGTTAAATACCGAGAAGACCTTCAGGTTTGTGATCTAACGGCTTCATCGAGGACGATACCTAGGAAAAAACCAAGAGCAAAGACCAGCAGATGGAGAGCTATGGACAAAAAGGGAATAAATTTTTATGCTTTCCATGGCTGAGAAAAATTTTCTTGCCACGCAAAGCAAGAGAGAATATATTATAGTTCCTTGAGGTATAACCTTTCTAAGGCTTGTTGTGGAGAAAACAGAGGGAAAATGTCACTCTTCCTGGGAACAGAAGAATTAACTGTGCTTCTCCAACTTTATGTGTAAGAGGCTCTTGAGTCCCATACATTTGTTTAGTCTAGTGTTGGGGATTACTAGTCTAACCGAAGCAAGGCCTGACTGTAAGGATTTTAGTATCCACTGATGTAAAGCATTATAATAATAAAGACAATTTGAAAGTAATTTTTTTTTCAGAGAAAATGAGTGGTTTTGGTTTTTTCTATTTTATTTTAAAGCTGTATTTAAAAAATATATAAACACTCTTCCCTTCTAAATATTTATTTGAAAGATCTTACTTTTTCTTAATCTGTTTTCTGGAAGTTAAAAAAAATTAGTTTGATGTTGATCAAAGATTAGACTAAAAGAGATACTTCTCACAAGTTTCTGTGAAGCTGCAAAAAATACCTTTGCCTTAAAGAAACTGCAAGTAATTTAATACTGTGATTCAGACTATGGATGAGCAAAAAACAAACCATACACCAAAGCATTCAATATCTTCCATACTTCCTTCCATATGAAGCCTATCATTGGAATATAAATAAATTAAATATGTGTTTGTTAAGAACAACAAGAACAGTTTTAAATTCATTAATGTTTAGTGTCTGGAAAGTTCATATAAAGGCACTTTCCAAAAGTTCATGTTACCAGAGATGTTCCCAGCTGGCATATCCTGCTTAGGACAAGGAAGTGTTAAGGTGAAATCACTGCTTAGTTTTGAAAAAGCCCTTGTATTGGAGGGGCCCAGAGTAGGGGGAAAAAAAAAAAAGAATAGAGGTATGATCTTACCTTGTGTCATACTGATGAAAGAATCTTCAGTGTGATCACTTCATGTGGAAAAAGGAAGAGAGATTAATCCAAACTTTTAAATTTTAAATTTACTCTCTTTTTTCTCTTTTTTTTTTTTTTACAAAGAAAGAAGAAAACACCTTTTGCTCCCCCAAATGTAAAGTCAGTATAAATTCACTGAGATGTCAAGATAAGTTTCTCTCAACCTTTTCTAGAAAAAGATTCTCTCATGTTTTGTCAAGAAAAAATAAAAGAAACTCCACTTCCCTGCGAAATCGAGGGCTTTGGACTGTCTTAACTTTCTTCATCCTAAAAGAAGTTCCCAGTTTTCGCTTGTGAAATGAAGGCAAACCATAGCTAAAGGGTACGAAAGTACAAAAAACTTGCTAGGTTTTTCTGTCTATTTGATTTCTCACCAAGAATATTTTTCATTTTTGCTTTTCTCAAAAACCAGCAAACTTTATGCGAGATCCACACAAACAGATCCTTGTAGAGGTGGACAATGTATCTCCAAATACATCAAACTCTGTCAGATTTTACATATTCTGCATTTTGAGATAAAGTTTAAATGCTGACTTACAGCTTCAGGGTATTCTTGTTAATCTAAATTTCCATTTTATCTTAGCCGTGGGACACATGCAAAGAAGTCAAGCTTTCGAAAATAAAATATTGCCTAAATATCTCTGGCATTTACTTCAATTTCATTTTAGTTGGTGGAGCATTTCCAGCAGTTCTGCACGACCTTTTGGAAATTGGATGGAAGTTCATAGTACTCCTCAGATGAAGGGGTAAGGCTGCTGCACTGATGAACTTTCCCAATTCCAGAGAATTCCTTCAGGGATGTGGCTGTGGTGAACCTGTGCCATGGCTATGCAAACATGCAAAACCCGTCAAGTCTGTCCATTTAAGTGAAGCTGCATCTACTCCCTTGGTAATCATCACCACATTCCTCACTCATTTTTTCCAGAAAACTTTGTTCTTGTTCGGATTAAAAAGTGTCATTCTAAAAGCAATACTACCTTGTACGTTATGCAGCAATACAGTTTCATTTTTCAATGTCTCTTGACAATTGTCATGATTTTCATGTTTGTGACTAGAACAATGCCGTGAAGAATATAAGCAAGAGTAGATTATCCAACTAAAGTCAGAATTACGACATTTAAGGTAAAAGCAAAATTCCGAGGATAATGTACTCATTGAAAGAATGATAGGTTCTATCCTGGATTCTAAAAGAGAAATATTACATTCCACTGGTAAAGTACTATATTAGTTAAAACATACCTAGTGCATCAAATAGTAAACATGTACTTAGGGAATAGTAAATGGGCTACAGATATCTAAAAAACTCAGGGAGTAATTAATTAGACAGGACTAAAACAAGAAAAAAAGACTGCAGAGTAGAAAAACATTTTCAAAAGCAGATTGGACACTGGGGCAAACTGGAAGCAGAGTAAATCACAACAGTTCTTGGGTTTACCAAAAACTAACCTAATTGCTTTCTAGTAGACAGCAATATAAAGAACAATTTTCACCCCTCTTTGAGCGGTGCCTCGCTCTGCCTAGCACTGGCACTCCTCTGATCAATTAGCCAAGCATTTCAACTCACTTCCCTGGCACTTAACTCCTTTTCAAGAGTACCATGAAAAAAATTAAACTGAATTTAGCAAACTGAGTCAGCTGATTCTTCAGCCAGATGCATCAGAGGGGAGGTAAGCAGCAAGAGTTTGCAACTGCAAAGGGAAAACAAAGCAGGATGCCAAGTATTCCACAGCCACGAACCTGAGATAAAACACCTGATTTCATAGAGGAGGGGAAAAAGCACAACAGATCTAATCTCACTGAGTTTCAATAAAACATTTGATATGCAAAATTAGTTCAAAGGAAAAAGAGCACACGAGTTAACAGGCAGATTATGAATATAAAAGTGAGGAGACAGCAAAGGTTGAAATTTAGCTGGCTGGGCTGGTTTCAAAAACACACACAGGTAGAGGAAGGAGTATCTTTTCGTCACTGCATGCACAGCTCTTTGGGCTGTTCTTCCAGTGGTGATTGCTACTTTGACCAAGACAAGTCTCCAGGGGACAATGGAACTGTTCATAAAGGCAACTGGCAAACCAGGAAGATGTGAAGCATCTCTCTTAGCCAGGACAAGGTTGCTGTAGCTGCTACAGGAGTTGGGGAAAAGAGTCTGCGTTCAGGGAGTCCCTGAAATTCTCTACTTTTCTTTAAATTAATAGGCTAAAAGGGGCTGGACTAGCTTACAGTTCTTCTCCCATAATGCCATGTCGATGCATTACAGAAGATTTTGATAATCTGATTTGAGCCATTTTCCTCAAGAGAACTCAGTCTTAATAAACTTGGAGTACATTACTTTATCTGTTCTATTGATTTTTTTTCTTTACCTCCCTTGCATGTGCATTGTGCATCATGTGATCTTTAACTCATATATTGCTGAAAATTTGTGAGCAGAGGGTAGAAACAATGTCACAAGAAAAAATAAAAGAATGGTCAGTGAGCCGAGAAGTCTCTCTCCAATATAGCTATACATTACAAGCTTTATTACTTAAGAGCAAGTCCAGTATGACTATGAGAACAGTTCTTCCACAACACTGAAGTTAGCTCATAACAGAGACAAATCTCCTTCCCACATGATCATGCAGATTTAGGAAGACATGTTACTGAGGTTTTTTTGCATTATCTGTATTTGATGCTGTATTTGACACCAGTAGCATCATTTCAAAGCATGCACTTATTCTGAGAGCACAAGCACACCCCACTGGGAGTTCATCCCTGTTTCTGCCAGTGCTCCTCTGGACATAGAGGCCAAGGCTTTGGGGATGTCCTTTGCTTTTGCTTGCACCAACACTGATTATGAACATATGCATCCAAAGACCCTTCTCTTGAAGAAATTATCTGTATTATTCTTCCTGTAGAGCTCAAGTGATGAGCAACAACATTGAAGGTGTTAAGCAATTTGAACCCTCCGATTCCCAAAATAAGGGTTTTCTATATGAAGTCACAGTGTTGCTAAGGGCCTTAAAATATTCTATTGTAGCACTTAATTTGCTCAGCTGTGATGAGCCACACTTGATGAGCCCCACTGTGCCACTGGCAAATGGCATGGAAAAAAGAATCAGCAGGAGAAATATTTGAAAATCCTGTCTATACATAAGACCAAGAATTAATTTTCTTACCAAAACCTGAACTTCTCAAGCAATAGAACCTGTGTGGAAACAAGTTGCATATGTAGCCTGATTCAAAAAGCTCAAACTAGACAAACACTGACAATTGGCCTGAAGGATTCCATGGCTCTATTTTGCTTCTCAGCGCTTCCCAGAGGGCTGCATGTGTAATCCTGTGATCAGTCCTGACATTCAGTCAGGAGAATGTTGTCATGCAAGATATACTATCATTCAGAGTTTAAGTTCCTTGCTCGGTCTTTTTTTTAAGGAAATCTCAGATTTTCATATCCAAAGGACTATCTTTAAATGCAATAAAGCCTTTTTTAGTGAGCCAAGGATCATAAATATTCAAAAGCCTTAGTTTGAATATTACACGTAATTGACGTTACAGAAATCTGTTTCCTCTGGCATGACATCAGAGATTGTCAGATTGGGAAATCAAGAGGATGAGCTTCACACTTGCCAATTTTTCCTCCTAATCTGTGTTGGATTTTTTTCTTAACAAATCTCAGCAACACCAACCCTTCCCCCAATCCCAACACAATCTCTAGGAAGTGAAAGAAAGGCTGTTGGCCCACATCTCTCTACTGCCTAAGAAACAAGCAGGTATTGTTAGTTTTCTTCCTTGCTTATAATTCTGTTTCTTCCATTCTGCTTTAGGTTCACCACTTAGGACACAAGACTGTGGAAACAGGCCATGTGGAACTGCCAGATCTATATAGCAATATACAACTGGATTGTTTCTACCCTTTCCCACCAAGGAGAAGAAAATTAAGGGAAGGTAGATGTTCTCTTTTGAGTCAGCTTAATGACATTCCTCATCACTGTTTTGTCTATGTTTATGATTAATGAGGCAACAGAGGATTTCCACAGAAAACCCACAGAAGCTGAAACATCAGTCTCTGTAATTTCCACGAGCAGCACCTGCAACAGCAAGGCTGCAGCTGAAGAGGTGCACACCAAGGAGTACGTGTGCTGTAGCTCATAGTCAGCAGCCTGCCTGCACATCACACAGCTACAACTAGTTCTCAAAAAATGGAGGCTTCCTTCCTGCTCTTACACAATACTTGCAGAAACGACAGAACTGTGCAAGGTCTGCTACCCTGGTGCCCAGCCCGACAGATCACTCCCCCAAGAAATCCAACCATTTTCTTCATCCCTTCCCCAGCATTTCACAGTAACCTCTGGGCACTGCAGTATTTCTACCACCAGCCACGTCACGGTGTTAACCCTGCTGCCCCTTTTCCCAACATGACCCCACTCTGCCCAATCTCTACAGGAATATAAGGAACAGAGGTTTTTTCTGACCACCCTGCAGCCCAAAGAGACAGAGATGAGCCCATTGCAGCAAGAGCCAGAGCCTCATACAGGAAATTCCTCACTTTCCTCTGGGTTCTTCCCCTCCTGAAAGCTGGGAGAGGGAGTCAGATGAAATGTTTTCACTGAGGGAAGAAGCTATCAGTATATATATTTTAAAAAAACAAACAAACCCCAACAACTTGTCCAACAAACACGTGTTTAGTCCCTAACAGAAGCTAAACACTATACTATTCTGCATCCATATCCATGTAACCACTTTATTAACCCCAAAAACCTTGGCAGTCTTCTACATCTCACAAGCATGGCTTGGCTATGACAAGTTTTGCAAACCACTGACCGAGAGCAAGTTTCCTTTATAAAAGTGAGCTAATACAGCCCCACCAGACATGGCTGGAGCACACAAGGCTGCAAATCAGAAGACCTTTGGCAGTCCTGTGTGCTTGAGCTTACAGCAACAGCATTACAGGGCCATAGCAGGTACTTAGAGTGACTTGAGCTCTCCCAGCTCCAACACCAGCAAATGATGACTTGGTTTTCATTGAGCCTGATCAGGGAGCCACACTTGGACCACTACTGCTAAGTGGGATGAACAAGGGTAAATAACTTAATACAGAACATCTCAACCACTGAGCTGAGAGACAATAAATAACTATGCTCTGAAAATAGCACTGACTTTTCTATACACTAAGTACAACTGATGAAAAAAAGCCTAGCAATATAAGTTTATTTAAAATAATATACTCCATACATGATTATAAAACATTTCCTCACAGCTGTAATATTTATTTGATGTATTTCTTTTAAGCATCTCCAAAATGCTCAGAACAAGTAGAAAGTCCTCCTGAAACCTGAAAAAAGTCAGATATTCTTTTGACATTATAATATGTTATAGTCCCACAGCTTGCATTAAAGCACTAAAAGCCCACAGGATCCAAAGCTGCCAACAGGAATTCCTGCATCTACTACACTGTGCACCCTGCCCTAAATAGAATACAGCAGCTGCATAAGGGAGCTCAGCAGTGCTACCCAGCAGGGGCACCAGGCATGAAAAACACCTTGCCAAATGCTGCTGAAAGAGGAAAAAAAAGCACAAAACAACAACAACAAAAACAAAAAAATCCCCACAAGTACAAATATTTTTTATCTCCTGTAATGGTATTTTGGCCTGAATTCCAGCTGCAGATTACCAATATTGTTTTAACTAACAAGCCTTAAAATTAGCTAAATTTTCACAAAGCAATCCAAGAGCTTCAAATACTTAAAATAAAATAATAAAAAAATATTGCCCCATTTACATCAGCACTGAGCAGAAACAAATTCAAAGGACAACAGACACCATTCTATCCACCTTTCCTTAGTCAAGAGCATCTGCAACATCTACCTTCCCTTCATGGCCTCCAAACCCCTCAGCTTGCTACGAGTGGTTATTTAAATCTTTCATCTGGGGGCTACACCTAGAAACACATTCTTCACACCTGGATGCTCCCTCCCACGTTATTAAGAGGTCACATGAAATTTCATTGAACATTCATACTTAAAAAAGGTAAAAATATCAGAGTATGGCCTAAAGCAAACATGCATTAAGTGAGTACTTAATCCTCATCTTGTTTGTGAATGCTTATTGTGTTGACTTCTGTTACATATTCATGAAATATGAGGCAGTAATGGCACACACATTGTACTAACCAGTAAATAAAGATGCAAAATGAAAACATCTTTACTGGGAAAAAAAACACACAAAACCAACCCAAAACCCTAAACCCAACAATAGAGACAGCTGAAAAATCTTTGTCCTTGTTGGCACACTATCAGTGACAAATTTCAAAGCATCAAGAACTACTTAAATTCCCAGCTGTTACAGCAGAAAAGCATATGAGACCAGCAGAAGATTAATAAAAGTTAGAATAAGACTACACAAAAGAAGAAATGCAAAGTCAGAATGGGATATGTGCCAATAAGAACAAAATTACAGTAATTATTTGGATAGGTTACAGGCCAGAGATAAAAACACGATAAATTCTCAGAAAACCGGATTACTGAGAAAGCTATTTGAAATTAAAAAGCAACATAAATCAAAACAGGATGAATGACATTTGGATAATATTATTTGACTGATTAAATTAACTTTTAGTTAGTAGAATAGTGTGGTAAGAAAAAGAGATATAATAACTATAAAGTATTTGTACAGCCATAACAGAACAGAACAACTGAAGAGCATGATGTGAATTTCTTCCTTTATTTGAGATGTTTATTATTGCTATGCTATTTTTCTTTATGTTATTATTTAAGAAATTGTTCTGCAATTATTCCAGTTTTGATGGTAAATATACCTAGACCATTGTTGAAATTATTTGCCAAAAACAATTCAGCTGAATATTGAATTAATTTACAGTAAAATTGATTTGCATGAGATACCAGTATATTACCATTTATATTTCATAGCATAGTTGCTAGAGTTGCAAGAATCTTGGCTTTTAAATTAATTATAGAGAACAGGAACAGTCAACAAATTTGTCTCTAATAAATATAAATATTTGCATGCCAAACTATTTTCATTTATTCATGTTAAAACAGTATCACATCACAATTCAACCAATGCCAACCACACACTTCAGATTCTAAATAAGAAATAACCATAACTGGTTTTGAGCCTTCAGCAGCCAGTGAATTATTGGCAAATTATATTCAAAGAATAGTTTAAAACTAATTGTAGAGTGTTCAGAGATAATTCACAAACATAAAAAAGAAACGTAATTTGTCATTATCAATTTTTTCCTCCAATTTTTTCTGTCAGCTTTAGTTAATGTGAAGCAGTAATGAGCAAGAATGAGATTTGTAATATTGTCTTTCTCCTGTGCAAATTAGACAGATGCCAAAATGTTATAGCTTTCCAGTCACCTCTGATCCAGCTCTTTGATATGGTGGCAAAAGGTCAGAATAATTCCAACTGCTAATGACCTCTGGGATATAAACCAGACATAACTTGAGCAGTCTCTTGGTCTAACCTAGAGAGGACAGGTATCTAAATGACATCAAGAGACCAGCAGCTGACCCCACTGGTAGGCAGCCTAACGAAGAGGCTCATGCTTCAGTTAAAAAAAAGGATCAGACTGGGAGATTTTCCTAAAATCCTCACCAGATACACAAGATTCTGTATGAGATAGTTCATCTGTCCTGATACTTCTGTGCTTATCATCCATGCATGATGAGTTCTTTATTGTGACTGGTGTTTTCATATGTGCACGGAGGACTAGTACTGTGTCTTTTATTATTGATTTTTGAGCATGTTTCTGCCCCAAGGGAATTCAAGTCCCTGGATTAAACTAGAGAGGTCCAGAACTGGAGGCCAAGGGAGAAATCCTTGTGGGCAAGGAGGAAGGTCAGTGTCTGCTCCTGGCACTCAGGCAGGCAGAGGGACTGTGGTGCTGGTCACACATCTCCAGGTTGGTGGGCTGGGCAGGGCAGGAGGTGAGCCCACATCTGCCTTTCCCTGTGCACCCATTCCAGACTGCTGCCCTGGTCTGATCAGGGCGGTTGTCTGTCTATCTGCAAATATATCAATAATAAATAGGAGATAAGTGGATGATGGTTGTGACCATTAAAACATGTTGGTTTGGGGGGTTTTTTGCATTACATGACTGTATGGTTCCTCCTTGACAGCAGTTCTCAACACAACAGTGTTTATGGTGCTAAGGAAAAAACCCTTGTGGACATTCATCCTTTTAGGGGAAGCGTGATGGGTGCAAAGTCAAACGCAACTGCTCAACAACCTGATGCACAGTCTGCAGCTACCTCAAACTGAGTCACTACTGCTGCACAGTGTGAAGGCTCCAAGGATTACAGAGTAGAAGGAGTAGAGCATCTCTGAATTCAAGAGTATTTTTGCTTTTACAGGAAACTATTCCATCAACTAGATATTAATGTTTAAATACAGTAATTGTGAAGGAAAAAAAAAAAAGTAAAGAAATCCTGCTCCATTCATGTTGGTTTTTTCTTCATGAAATAGGTATTTTGGAATCTTGTTCAGTCATATGAACTGCTGCACCAAGTTGTTATGGCAACTGGAATTTTAAAAGTAAATTTATTTTGCCATAAGGTGTTATTAAGACCAGGTAAGAATGGCCTTGAATAATAATACCTCCTTTTTGTTTGGAGAGGATATGCTATTTCAAACTTTAACACTGGTTTTTACTTAACCCAAGACATGTTATTACTATATCAATGATCTTTAGAACAAATGCAAAATAAATTATCTCATTTTTGCTATAAAATGTTGAATTAGACCTTCTCACCAGCAGCATCGTCTTATAATAGCAGGGATTCTATGATGCTTAAGTGTCTAGTAAAAGCAAACAAGATTAGTTTTCCACGCTGGCATTAACCTAGAGCAAAGCTGCTGATTTCACTGTTAGTGCAAGTGAGAAAAAAAACCTAAAACCAGCCAAACAAAACAACAGGCTTTAGTTTTAAATGTTGGATTTTATCCTGTAGTGTAAAAAAATCTGTCCAGTCCTTGTTCTATTTCAGAGTGATATCTGCTGTATCCACCTACTGACATTGGATTTGCACCTCCTTTACTTGGGTAGTACAATATTTCTCAAAGCAATACTCTCCTAGAAATGGCAGAAATAAAATGAGGAAAGAAATGTAATTCCAGTTAATAATGCAGATAATATAGTAGGCCTGCCATAACTTTAATTTTGTAGGATGTTGGAGCTTGCCTAGAGACAGTAACTCTCTCCAGAAGTAAACGAGGGTTCTGACTGCAGCATGTAGGATGTGCATGTGCCACCTGAAAGGACACAGCTTGACTCTCAGATCCAGGCTGATGTCTCAGTTGTGCAGTGTGGTCTCACAAACCTTCTCCCTGTCTAAAAGAATCCTGGTTTGATGCTTTCATGGTCTCTACCTCTTACTCCTGCCATTTGGTCATGACAGAACACACCTGCAATGGGATCATGAAACAGATTCTGTGAAATTTAGAATTCATATATTTTTGAGTTAATTTTTTCAATGGGACTGATATTTTGATTAGTCTTCTGTGGTGGGGGGAGGAGGAATACAGAAAGAATTGACCTGGCCCCAAAGGCCAGACAAGTGTCTGGAGAGCCTCATCTTAGTGCTCTAAGGCTTAGAGCCTTAGTCAAGTGCTCTGAATCACCAAAAGCACCAATTTCCTTCCAATAAACATACAAAGACATGCCCAAAACTCCTAGAGAGCAATTCTCCCTTCACCCTCTCTGCTTATCAGTTCCTTTTTGCAGTATATAGCACTCCTAGGAACATTACAGGAATAAATACTTTAGACATTTCAAGTTGCTGAGATACTGTGATAGTGAAGAGAAAGTGTTATAGGGCATAGAGTTTTGTTTTGCAAATGACTGAGGTAGACATTGGAGAGAATGCTCCAAATCACTGAACGTAGAGGTTGTCCCATAATTGGGAAAAATGATGGTGCTGTGCCTTCTCCACCCTGGAATATTCTAATATGGGTTCCCATTAGCTTCCTCAGATATACTCTGTATAATTTTGTCTTCTTGGGTTTTAATTATTTTTAATTCAGTCCCCCAGACTGAATAATTTAACTTCTGGGTTTTTTACTTCTTTTTTGTCTTCTGAAATATTGGAGTTTAGCCACAGCTGGAAATAGGCTGTAGGTTGATGTCTCGTGCTCTTATTGACATTAGATCCCCTCAGATTTTGGGATTAAACACTTTGGCTGGGAGTAAAGAAAATCTCCCCTAGGTCAGAGAGGTGGAGGCTGTTGCTTTTCTCTTTTAGCCTCCTTTGTAGCAGGGATAGGACTTGCAGGGATCAAGCATCATCTGGAAGATTTCTTTAGTAGAATAGATACTGGTAAAGCACTTAATCCTGCCTCATCTCCTCCTCTAGATGGAAATTTAGTCTTTTAACTCAAGGATAATGTCTCCTACGGGCTGTTGGTGAATATTTGGTCTATGATCTTAGTGCGGTGTTGTGCAAAAGAGGAACCTTCTAATGCTGACATTGACTGAAGTTACTTCTTCCCCTTCCAAGAAGGTGGACTCAGAGACCTGCAAGGCACTATCCAGACCAATGCTCATATGTCCCATGTGGTGAATGAAAAATGTTTAATATCACCTCAAGTTAGTATTTTTGGAAATGCTTATGAATTGTGATCTTTCAGCTAAAATGCTAACATAGACATCCGGAATATTTCTAATAGGAACTTTGACATTGAGGTGCTCAGCTTGATTTCAAGGTTTAGGTGCTTATTATAAATTGCTAGAAACTGAACCTGGAAATAACCTAAATTTAATATTTTGGCATAAGGAAACTCTTAACTTCATGGTATTGTAGTCTGCATAAATGATTCACTTGATGTTTAATTTCATTTCAATGAATGTTCAGTAATGAAGTTTATGCACTTGAAAAGGAAATGTGACATAAGGTAAACAGATTGTTGCAAAAGAAATTACTCCAGGTCTGGTCCAACTCTCATTAAAATCAGTGGAAACTTTCCAAAGTGGAGTAGGATGAGCCCACAATAGCATAAATCCAGACTGGAATCAGTGGACCTACTTGGGATTTACACAAGTAAAAGTGAGACTGGAACTTTATTCCCAGTGTTTTACAGCTGCAGTACAAAGCAGGCACTGATGCTGCACCTTAGGTGGAGTTTTGCCCCATCACAGTGATTCACGGATATCCCACTTAGTCACTGCAGGACCTCATCATCAGTGCAAACACACTTCCCCCAGCATTTGCTTAGGCAGCCAGCATGGCAGTGACTAATTTCCTTTGTGAGTCTGGGTCTCACCACTATCAGGAGGCAAGGGTGGAAAAGCAGCAAAATTATAGAAGCTAACTTTTGCACACATCATGAGTAATAAATGCAAAAGATTGAGCTCCACAGAAAGTGGTTACTTGGGGAAACTCTGGTAAATCCCACTTTACCATTGGAAAAACAATCTAACAAAAAATAACCCAACAAAACTATACGGGAGAAAATTTATTACATGTTTTAAGCAGGAAGTAATAAAGCAAACAATATAAAGAAAGTAGATAAGCAAAGAACAGTCTCAGTCTAACCACAGCACTTTAGTAAATCCCATTAGACAACTATTTTCACCTTGAAACAACTGAGTGTTTTAAAAGCACCTAAGCTTTCTTGAAGGTGAACAGGACTTGGGCTTTTAGATTACTCAGGATTTCTCAGAAATTCCACCCACCAGGCTTACCTTGGAAAAGATTTAAAGTTTTGCATGGAGTCCTATAAATGAAGGGAAACTCAGAGTAATGTAGTAACTTCAGCACACACCAAGAGAAATTTGGGTGTCCCTAAACAAAGAGACTTGGAGGAAAGGCTTAACATATAAATGTTCTCATAAGCATCTTTAGATGTATATTTAACAGTGATGTTACAATTAAACTCATGAAACTTAGCTTTATGCCTGTAAACAGCATGTTTAGCACTCAAACATGACAGCAGAAAGTCAAGTCAGTGCACTGTTTTGATTTTCTCTGGTATTCTTGGAAGTAAGCTGTTTCAGACCCAGCATCAGTTTTCCTAACTCCAGAAATGTAATGGACTGCCTACGTATGCAACCTTGTTTCTATGGTTTCTCCTTAACAGTTACAGAGAGAGGGTTAATTGCATATCTCCACATTTTCCATTTGCTGCACAAGGAAATGGTTAGATAGTGATAGCGTGGTGCCCTGTGCTCCTGGGAGGGGTTTCATAAATAAGCACCCACATGTATGTTGGATGAGTTCATGCTGAAGTTAAATATGTAAGGAGATTTATTATTATATCATAAGGTATGGAACTTATCGTTCTAGGAATTTCACTCTATTCCATGTATTTGACAGGCATGATATGGGGCTTTGCTTATATACTTAATAGTTTAGTAGAAAATCTAAAAAACTCTCAGTGGAGTGGAAAACCTCAGAAGTTTGAAAGTCCCACTGTAAGAATGAGCATAAGGGGCTTTTGTAAAAAGCAGATATATTCATATACACATTTAAAATAAAAAGCATGACCACAATTAAATTCAACTGTCGAATTTAACAGGCATTAATATAATCTAATCTACTAATGGTGAATATTTACTATTAACTTACTCTTATCTTGTTTAACTACTGAAATATTTTCCTCTGGGTTGGGTGCAATTGCTTTTTTGAGACTTTGTATTATCCAACACTGTTTATACATTACCTTCTCAACACTGATGCTGAAATTCCTCTAAGTTTTCATGAAAACACCTGGATATGCCCTTGCAGATGGTTTTATACTGGGATAATACTTTCAGTCATATTTGCTTTTCCATGGGTGGTTTATATTCCCTCAGTGTCTACTTACCATGTCCATGAGATTCATGCTTTGCCAATTTCTGTAAGTTCCTGTCTTATGTTCATAAATGTGGTATGCATGAATCACCAAAGATTGCAAGCTACAATGAGGGTTTCTTTATTCAGGACATGCATCTGTTCCCAAGGACATGAATTCTTAAAGGAAAACAGTCTGAATCTGAGACATCTACTGAGTTATATTGTATTGTTATAGGAGGCCTTAGCCCCTGCATGCCACTCGTCTTGGTTGTTCATTCCACATATATAATCCTTCTAAATAAAGAATTTTTTAGAATTAGAATATAAGTAATTTAGATGCAAGAAAACTGCTTGTGTGCCGTAAAACTCAGGTTGTATGAGCAATAAAATGACTGGCTTAGATGCCAGGCATTTATTATACACCACATACAGGGATGTCAAGCTCTTCCACAGGGGTTCACAGCTGCTAACACAGTGAGACAGCCTGCCTGAAGTCCTGAAGGAAGAAAGTATTTCAGAATACATTTCCTGCTTGAACCTAATGCTTATCTGATAGCTGCAGCTGGCTGTCTTTAAAATACTGGGACTCAGTGTCATGTCAGGGCTTAGATAGCATTTCTTTGAATAGTGCACTGGCAGAAGTGTTGCCTAAGTTGCAAAAGTGGCAAGAATACTTTCTCAAAGAATGAAACAGCCTTAGTTGAGTCCCTAATTTAAGGGATTAAATGAACACCATCACTTTTGAGGGGCTGGGTCATGTGAGAGACACAAGGGATCAGGAAGAAGGGAGGCTGACCTCACCCTGGTAGCTGAAAGCTTCAGGATGCTTCTGGAAGCTCACACTCCCTGGATGCGCACCACTGTTTTTCCACAAACATTGACACCTGGGGATTTCTTACTCTTCTATGTATGGAATTCTGGATTTCCCCCTGGAGGGCACTTCAGGATGTACCTGAGCTATAAGCTCCATAATGGCTGAGCTCATTTAGACCCCTACAAATGGCTTCAAATTTGCTGGCTCATAGATAACGGTGAGAGTGGAGCCACAGCAGCAGCAGGTAACTCTGTGGGGGTTGTAAAAAAAAATCCAGGAAGAAAAGCACATAGTAAGGAAGTTAGTCTATTTTAAACTAAGGTTAATTAGTATGTGACCCACTGCTGTAAATGATAGGTTTCAGCAGTGCTGTGCATGGCTGAGGTGAATCCTAGACACTCTCGTGGTCTGGGACCCCTCCTGACCTTCCAGGTATTAGCCCTACAGTTATGCCTAACCTGACACTCTTGTCAGAAGGACAGTAAAGTCCCCTTACAAGACCTGCACAATATGGCTGTGTAGTTAGGTAGATAAAAACTGGAAGACAATAATTAAAAACAGGAAGCAGAACACCAGGGGACCATAAGGATCACAATTATAAATATGTGCTGATGTGGGTAGGGAGACAGCACTTCAGAGAAAGACAGAGACCACAACCATTTGGTAAAACTGAGGAACAAAGAATACAGGACCTGCCACATTAACTGAAATAACAGATGCCCCATTTTGCTCACATGGAAGAAGATTAAAATTTCTTGATAATAGCAGAAAAATAGAAGATATAACTAGAAACACCTTTTTTACTTCCTTTTCACTTTTTTGTCTATTTGTTATAATTTACAAGGAAAAGATATCCATGCTTTACGTAAAAAAATTATATCAGAAATCTATCTTTTTGCCAGGAGGTACAAACATAATGCAAATGGAGACAGTAGACTACCAAAGACACTTCAATTCAGTTCCTCAACCTGGAAAAGATATATTAAATCACAACTGATTTACGTCAGCTGAAGAGTCAGCCCTTTGGAAGGGAAGAGACTAACAGGGTAATTAATGGCCCCAGCTGTGGGTTCTATGTATTAATTGATGAAACCTTTCACACCACAAGAATTTTTCATTTTGGATGTACTCATACTTGTGCTTTTTAATTAATTAGAAAATGGAGAGGTGGAATCTTCTGGTTTGTTATCAGCTGAATTAATTCAGAAAGCCATTTGGTTTGGGGTTTTGTTGTTGTTTTTTTTTTCTGAGGCCCCCACTCTGAAAAAAAGTGTTTCTAATCCTGGTGGAACAATAGGTAGGGTTTTTGATGTTACAGAATGCTTCTGATAAACACCAGAAAACAAACATATAGAAAATGCAAGGTCATATGTAGTAGTAATTCAAAATGCAAGGTCATATGTGTTAGTAATTCAAAATGTTTCAGCAATTTCATTTGCTAAGTTATTACCTAGCTTGGAAGAATTTTTGAATTGTTGGAATCGTTACTTGATTGCATAATTGACTATTACTGTTTAATTTTAATGTAGTCATACTGGAAGTAATCAAATACAGTTCAGGAAGGGGGATGGAGAGAAGGCAGGAAAAGAAGTGTAAGGAAAGAAAACCCCACCATAAACTTTTTACTTTTAATATTCCACACTGCCTATGGGAGCTAAAAATAGTACATATTATTAAGAATTGTATCACCATGTGTTTTTACTGAGAACTGTACTTAAACTTTGCCTGCACAACTTTAGCTTGTCATTTGGTGACTTTGGAGTATCTTACTTTTACATATGCATAGGATTGATGTGAGTGTGGAAGGTTAAAGTTATTATCATCTCCATGCCTGTTCTGTCCAATGAAATAAATAAAAAACAACACAATGCAATTACATCCTTTCCCCATGTGCCAGGCTTTTGAGAAGCCTGTCAGGCTGTGAAATCATATACCCATGGAAAATCTCAGCCCCTGGGGACATCTCCTAAGTGATCAGCAGGGATAGTGAGGAAAGGTAAACAGAGATCTTCCACTCCCTGCTTTATAACTTAACCATTCCTAAGCTTATAGGCACTTATGTTCAAAACACATAAAGAAGTTTTTTAGGTGATGGAAATGTCTTCTCCTCTATTTAGTACTGGGACAATGAGGAAAGATGAAGTAAGCCAGTAGTGCAAGAAGAAATGGAACCAAACCCCAGTATAGTCCTCAATTCACAAAGTCTTCTTTGCTTATCAAAATATTTATTTACACAATTAAGTAACCAGGATATATTTATTTTTTGTGTGTGTGTGAATTGTATTCTTTTTGTGTTAATGTTATTTAAATAAAATGATAGAGTTGTCTATATCTCAAGAAAAATCTAAAATAGTAGGTTGGGCTCTGCTTGACATTGAAATGTACATTGTAATATTGTGCTGATTGTTCTTCACATCTGTAATACCTGTCATGCCAAAAGTTTTGTTTTGTCTTTTCATATTACAAGCTTTACAAAGAGTTTGTGCTTTCTGCTAAACATCACATGTCACAGTAATTTAACTTAGTACCTTGATGGGATGGTTCCCCTCCTTCAAAAAAAGTAGCCTTAAAAACATCTTTTAATGAGATAGTAGAAGGGATTTGTTGAAAGAATGAAGTTGAAATATTCAGAATAAATCTCTATTATATGAAAGTGATAAAAGGCCTTGAAAACTCTATGATTTTATCAAAGTTGGGGAAGAATTCAGTTGTATTTAATGACAACTTGTTAATCAACCATAATCAAAAGTGTTTCACTTTTAATTTGCTTTTTGTTAGCTGTCTTAGCCTGAGAAATGGGAACGTCAGCTAAAAAATAAATGAAGTCATGAAAATAAAATTAAAGTTAACTTGATAGTTTAAAATAAATGTGCTACCATGATAAAAATGCAGAAAGACCTGAAGGAATATTTTGAACTTTTGTGAAAGAATAAACTGGGTCTTACAAACCAGCTGAATTGAGAGGTTTTTTGGACGGGATGTTATTAATTCATGGCAGTGTGTGAATAGGAATTAAATGACAACTATAAAAGGGAGCGAAAACCTCAATAACCAACAGTGTTTATTTAATCATTAGTACAGTAGGTATTGTCCACAGGAGCAAGAAACATGGCTCAATATGAGGGGAATTTATAGTAATTTAATGTACAGAAGGATTACAGACTGTTCACAACAATGAAATGGAGAAAGATGTATTAAGAAACATAAAAGTGATGAAAGTATCCTTGTGTTGCAAACAGCAGTTTTGTGCTGAGATCAGTTAGCCTGAGTTTGCAGTTCCATTGTATTTTCTAATCTATTATTTATTTGGGATTCATTTTGCACTGTTCAGTTCTTTTACCCCTTGGGCTTCCCCCATCTAAATTAGATCTGTGTGACATATCATCTGTTTAAAACCTCCACTGCAACATGGAAAGAACTTTTTTTTCCCATGACAGAAATTAAAATAATACCATTTAAGGAAAATGAAATTATTGTCCCTTCCAGGCCTTTTCATAACTATATAAGAAAATGGATCTTTTCAAATTTTGGAGTTGAATTTATTTTTCAGAACTGTACAAGATTTGGACTTGAATTCACTGTTCAGAATATCCCATATTCAGACAGCTCAGATATGACTCTTACTTACTGTTCTGTTTAAATTTAAGTCTGGGAGACAGATGAAATAAATTCTTAGTCCAGCTTCCTGACTGGCTGCTAACTGGAATGCCACCTAAGTATTCCATCAATGAACAAGGTTTTGTAGACCATAAAAGTAAGACAAGGATCCATTTTGTTTCCTCTAAGATGTGTGCAGCCTTTCAGGGGTCTGAAGTGTTCATTTATTACATTTTTACTTAAGGCTTAACTAAATTTGATGACTATTTTTATAGAACCCATCTTGACATTTTATATAGTAGGAAAAAAGGCACACCCAAGATTGTCCTATGGAAAACCCTAAAGAACAATAGACCAGAAAAAAAGAGAAGTAAATTCCTAATATCACTACAGAAAGTTGTTCTTTTCTACAGGTTACAGACCTGGTGGGGGTGATGTTCCCTTTTAACAAGGTCACCACCATATTTCCAGTTGCTCTTTCTGTAATATGAAAAGTAATATGAAACAATTGTAGCTATTGAGGATGAGCTAATGTTCATCCTAATGAGTGTGTTACTAAATTTTCAAAAGATATGCCTAGGACTCCATTTTACAAGGCCAGAACAGTTATGAAAGAGGATCCATGCTGACATTTGTAAGAAATCTCCTTTGTCTGATTAAGTTGAATGCTTGACAGAGGTACTGACCTTATAGGAAGACCAGATGATGAGTCCCTCCAGCCTGAGCACTTAGAGTTCCCTATGCATGCTCTTGTTTGCTCTCTGCCTCACTCACATTTGTTCTTTCTCTCTGAGCGGGACAAGGAATACCATGTAGTTGATTGAAAATTGGAATAACCTCCTCTAATGGCAGATGATGATGCTGTAAGAATTAAAAATTTGTAATACCCTGTTAGGCTGCCCTTGTCATTTTGCATTTATCACAGTCCATAGGATTATGTGTTCCTGCACCATGCATCCCTAACAGCTGTGCCAAGACCCCACAGCCGCTGCATGGTTCAGGCTGACCTCTCCTTTCCAGAAAGATGCCGCCTGATACTGCTATCACACCACCATGGGGCTTTAAACTCTTCAAATCTTCTAAACCAAGCAGCCCTGCCTGCAGGGAGGTGAGAGATTGTTTTCAGGCTATTTTTTTCCTCTCTATTTTTTTTATAAATGTTTTCACACTTGATAAACTAAGGGCTTGGTCCTGAAAGGGGATGAAGACCCTGGTTACATACCAGTTGGTCCAGAGGAGAGCTACTAAGTTGGTCAAGGTCTGGAGAATCTCTCTTATGAGGAAAGGCTCGAGCTGGGCCTGTTCAACCTCGAGAAGAGGCGACTGACTTGGGACCTCATTAATGTGCACAAATATCTAAAGGGTTGATGCCACGAAGACAGATCCAGGCTCTTCTCATGGTGCCAAACAATAGGACACAAGGCAATGGGTAAAAAGTGATGCAAAGGAAATTCCACCTGAACACGAGGAAGAACTTCTTCACCGTGCAGGTGACCACACACTGGAACACATTGCCCAGAGAGGGTGTGGAGTCTTCCTTGCTGGACATATTCCAGAACCCTCTGGATCCAATCCTGTGCCATGTGCTCTGGATGACCCTGTTTGAGCAAAGAGGTTGGACCAGATGTCCACTGTGGTCCCTTCCAGCCTGACCTATTGTGTGATTTGCTGTCCGTGAAAGGCGAGAAGTCTCCCACCTCTTGCTGTAAAGAGGCTCACCTCAATGGAACTGAAACTTGCACTGGGCTTAACATGATCAGTCTTGAAACACTGAAAGGTTGTCTGGAAAGTTCCTCACTTCCATCACAGTGATTTTCCTGCAGTGGATGTGTAAGCAGGGTACAGGCAGCTGAAGCTCTAGGCATGTTCAATGTATGTCACACATATTGCTGCACATATATTTCTCTGTCTTGCAAAAATTAAAACAAGTCACTGTCAATAACAACCGAAATGAGATAATTTCTCAGAAGAAAACATTCCCTTAACAAAGATTAAATATTGGTATTTATATAATATGTATGAATAAAAAGTAAAACATACTCTCATGTGGTAGTTGTCAATACTGTTGTGGTTTAACTCGGGGCGGCAATTATTTTGTTCATTTAATTTCTATGCCATTTTGGCACCTGCAAACAGGGCATTATTGTCCACAGCATACGCCTGCAAAGATGTTTATATTTTCCCATTATTCTAGTTATGGGTTGGAGAAAAAAGTATTTGTTGTTTTTAAGAGAAATTCCATGCATTTGAACAAGATGTGCATTGCCATTGCAGAAAATTACAGCAATGCTAACAGCACCTATCTCAGCTTGTTTTCCCAGTTCAGTACTGCTCCTCACCATCCCCTCTGCTTTCGATAGCTGTCACTGTCTCAGGGTCTCTCTCAGGAGTGCACCATATCACGGGGCCCATGAGCAGAGAAAGGTTTCAGCTGCCTGTTCACAGACACAGTGTGATTCACCCTTTGTGGGTGAATCCCTCGCGGTGGGATTTGCTGTGCCCTGTGTGAGGACCAGTCACATCCCTGTCTCATTCTTGAGGAGACAAGGCAGCTGCAGGATCTGGATGTGGGGCTCTCCAGCTACACTGACCTGGGCAGCATTTGTCCACCCAGGAGGGAATGTGTAGGATAGTCAATGTCACCTCCAGGCTTTCAAAACCAGAAATACTCCTGCTTCCCTTCCATCTCTGCCATCCACTTTCTCCCAGGTTTCTTTCCAGTCCTGTACCAGCTCTGCTGGTTTCCTGATCATCTGCCAAGATAATTCAGCTTGCTAACCCTGCAAACAACAATTTCCATTTTCTTGCAGCTCCAGCTGTCTGTCAGTGCAGCAGTGGGAGCCCATTGCCTGCTGGGTCAGACAGACCCCAGAGCTGGGGTGCAGTGCAGGGGGAGATCCTGCAGCAGAGGGGGAGGGCAGTGGGTCACTGAGGAGGGGGCAGTGGCATCAGCCCCGTGCAGCAGCAGTGAGATGCTGAGTTTGCCCCCCTGTCCCACCTGGCCTGGGTATGGATACCACACACCACCCTGTGGAATCTGCATCTGGTTCCGGGAGTCCTGATCTTATATAAATGTTACAAATGGGATTGCACTTTGTATTTCAACATAAAGATGGAAGATTCTGTCCCCTTAGTGGCAGAGGCCTCCTTTCTGTTTTATATTGCTCCTCTTGTACTAATTGGAGGAAACTCTGGGTGCTTTCCAGAAGAGCAATAAGCAACGGAACTAGTATTTGTCATGTTCTTATCTTCTCCACAGGGAGAAATCTGTGTGCAAGGGAAAGGCCTGTCTGCATTTTTAAAAACCATTTATACACAGACTCATATCCAAGCAGACAAACGTATTTATTTTCCTCTTAAGGGAAGCAAGGTCAAAAAGAAGCTTGGGATAATTACAATGAAAAGAGATGAAGCTGCCAATGATGCTGCGTGTGCCTCTGAAAGTTTTTCTATTGCTTTAGTACGGTTCTCTTGGAGCATCCTTCACTGAAGCTGTGGGAAATAACATGTGCTGAAGAAAAAAACACATTTGGAAATCACCATAAAATCTAGTCTGCATGTACCACATGGCTGCTGTGCCAGCTGCAATTACTTCACCTCTTTAAATAGTTCTCTTACTGAGAAGTTGACTTTTACAAGCACATGTTTTCCATGCTATTATTAGTACTACCAGACATGCCACACAATAGGGGATTTCCTATATTCCGGTTGGAAGACCCTTGCTGACATAATTTAGGATATCACTTAATATTTTTGGCAGATCCAGGCAGTGATACATAGGAGCAACCCAGGTCACAGTGTTGCAGGGCTGCCTATGGGCACAGACAGTTTGGCCCCTTCCCTAGTGGCAGGATGATGTTACGAGAGAGTGGCAGCATCTTGCTGGTCCACCTCCTTCCTCCCAGCACCACCGCTCTCCAGGTCACATTACCCCAGCCCCGATTCTGTCAGCCTAGGCAAACTTTCATTCTCCTCTCATTTCTTATCTGAGGGCTTCAATGGCATCTCAGCAAGTTTCTGACTTGAGGAGTCAGTAAGTAATAGGTGGGGCAAAAAAAGAGGAGTCTTCTTATGCTGGACAAAGCTTAGTGGTGACCCCAAGGTGGGGAGCTGGAACAGTCCTCATGGATCATGATCTGATTTTACTGCATTCTCCAGATGTTGATTCTTTTTTTCAGGTTGTTTACTGGATTCATTTAATAGATGTAGCAAACTGTGGGACGTGTCACAATGGCATGAGAGTATCTCCAAAGTATCCCAGCACAGACAGGACCTGTCCCTCTCGAAGGAGTTAACTGCTAACAGAGCCATTCTTGGTACAGTCTGGTACTGGGCACTCCATGACTCTTTGCATTTTTGGATGCCCTTGTCCATCCTGGCAGAGATCATTATTCTGGAGCTGCAGGTGTTTCATGGGTAAACAGCGAGAGACACTGTTGGAAACTTTTGCAGTCTCAGCTATCAATGTCTACTGATGGTGGGAGTCCACGAAAACTTTATCTCGGTTTAGTCATGTCCAAAAATGCCACTTTTTAATAAAATTGTAATACCTGAAAATTTTTTGAATTTTAACGATTTTTAATGGTTTTTAAAATCATAATACTGAAAGAAACTCAAGACCATTTTTATCTTTATATTGTAGTGACAAATGGCTAAAAAAATGTGTCTTTTTTAAAAACGGAAAGCCACCTTTGGCCAAAGACCAAAAATGGGAAATTTTATGCCAAAGGGTAAATGACCTGGAGATTTATTACACAGGTCAGCTCTTGAGGTTCTTTATTGAAGACTGTCCAATATTAATGTTTTTCTCATAAATTTTAGATCAATAAATGAAAAATTCTGCTCTCATTTTTAAATAAATCTTGTATTCCTTGGATAAACAGAAAACTCCAACAAAGTGGATAAAGCCCAAAGGTTATTACTTCATTAGTAACTCGTACTTTTTCAGTTTAACTTTTATCCATTGCTTTAGGCTGGAATTAATATTTTTTTTTACTTGAATGGAATGAAACATTAGGGACTGTAAGCCAAAGTTTTAAAAGTCTGAGAAATGCAAGTTACTTCTCATTCCTTTCTTCTAGACTTGCTTTATTTCCAAAGTCAAAATATGAAGACAATGCAACTGCTGTTCCTGTACCCTAACTGTAGCACTCAAAAGCTACAGACGAGACAAACAAGGCTTTTTCGTTTTAGAATCCAGTCCAGCTAAGCCCTAGCTGGAAAAAAACAACACCTTCCCTGCTGTAAGCCTTACATCTCACTTCTAGGGCATTACAAAATAATCTCTCTCTGGAAACTGTTCCACTTTACGTATTACTTGAAATAAATATTCTTAAACATGAAAAATAGTGTACTTTAATTGAAATAGTTTTCAGGTCATATTTTTTTTTCCTTTTTCACAGGGGTATTTAACTTATAAAATCAGACAGGATATAAAAGCCTTTTCTCCCACAAATGTAATTGAAGCATACTAATAAACACCTTGGCTTTGGCCTTTTTTGTAGAGTTACTGAGTGTTCAATAAACTGAACAACAAATGTTATTAGTATTAAGTGGCTAATAAAGTCTTATTTATGTACTCATGTTAACAATAATTTGCTTGTGGAGTATGCATACTTCCCTGTTAGCAACTTAGAACATGATTTCCAAGAACATTGCATTGCTTCAAAGAAATAATAGCCTGACTGTGGTCTAGGCTTTACTGGAAAATGGATAGAGTGATCATTGCCTTAATTAGCACAAATATCATCTATTTCACTGCTTAAAAGCTGCAGAGGAAAAGGGAGCTCTAGAGATTTTTCCACTGTGAAGTAAATCAAAAGCAAACATGAAGGGATTTTTTTACACATATACTTTACCTTCATTTCCTTTTCTTTAAAGAAACATTCAACAAGAAGATCCTGTACAAATTATTCTGAAAGTGTTTTGAAAAATGTACTCATAAGTTGAGAGTCCCTATAAACATATTTAGGTATGCTGTCAAAATGGATAAATTAACCTTTCAAACTCCTGTCTGGAATTCATGATGGTTTAGGTTATAAAGCTCACTGGAAACTTTAATAGTACTGTCTAAGAAACTTTAATACTATTGGGAATCCAGTAGTAAAATCCCATCACCAGCCCAGGCTACTGGCAGTGCATTGCCATTCTGAGAAGCAAACAGGCAGATTCCTGTAAGGACAATGACTGGCTTTTGAAGTAAGGGGTGAAAATGGTGCAGTTCCACAGTCAGCAAAATCCCCGCCAACTCCTGTGGCACGGGACACAGCTGGGCTGCTGTCGTGGGCAGGAGAGGGACAAACAGTGCCTTATAGTGAGCCCACACTGCAGATGAGGCTTCTCTAGGAAGAGCTGGTGCAACTTTCCTCAGCAGAGTGCAAACTTAGGCCATCTGACATAACCCCAGCCTTGGAGTTGTTTTGGCCTTTGACTGGTATCATTATTTGTAGTTGTCTATTGAGCAGGCAGTGACATATCCTATTTACTCATGTCCATCTTTTGTCTTTTTCTTCACAATTTAACTTGCCTGTACTTGCTAATCAGCCTGGAAGAAGGTGTGCTAGTTTAGACAAGGCTTTTTATTCATTTAGACACCCTGAAGTAAATAATACTCTGCCAAGTTCTGTGTGTACATGTTGTGGAAGTATTACTCAGTTACATTCAACTTTGTTAATAATTTGGACCTTCTTTCCAGCTCTTGACAAAACAAAACAATTTCTACTCCATGAGCAATGAATGAAAACTGGATTCTCAGACTTCCTAAATACAGAGCTTGCCATATTTTTCTTTCTTGTTATTGTTTAAAACCCCTGGTTTAATTTTTTTTCTCATGTAGGTGCAAATTTCTCTTTTGCCTGAGCCCTGTTGTATCCACTAGAACAGGAGTTCTACTCTAGCACCTCCCTATAACATGAAATGTGGTAATGAAGTCCTATTCCACTTCTTGGTTATCATATGCTGCCATGTTACTTTAAATTTACCACCATATTAAGAAATTGAAGACAATAAACAGCCAGAAACCACATTTAAACCTGTTTTTCTCAAGAAAATGAGAAAAAAAATAGAACTTCTGTCTTGTCAGAAGTTCTACTATCTTGAAATACATTCAAATGAAAAAAAATTGAAGTCCTAAACATCACAGGGAAATGAAAATCATAGAATCTTTTGATTGCAAAGATTTTGTTCCATTTTTAGTTAAGATTAGCTTTAAAACTGACAGAAATTGGATGGTGATACCCTGAATTGACCAGATATTAGAGGCAGACCTCTAAAATTTATTTTTCCATATACTGACTTAACAAAAGCCCCTGAGTTGTTTTGATGGGAAAAAAGCCCCATGTAAAACCTCTTTAAAATCCAGCAAAAACACTACAAATTTATATTGTATTCTAATATAAATTAGAACACTGATTTTTCAGATGAAGTTCAAAATCACTAGATCAGGAAGGAGGACTTTATATTTAAACCTCTCTTGCAGTCTGCGTCTTCCCTCGCAGTTTGGATTCCAGTTCACTTGTGGGATTTATGAGTCACAGAAAATTCTGATCAGCCCCCTCCCAGCAGGGCTTCTTCCACCACTGCTCAGGTTTGCTGCTGTCTCCCCCACCACAGGAGTCCCTCCCTCCCTCTCTGCTGCCCTGGGCTGCAGTTTCTGGCTGTGCTCTCTTCCTGCTCTGCAGCACTCTTGAGTCTGTTTTTCTCCTTGGTTTACCCTAAGGTGGTCACTAGGGACAGCCCAAACCAGAGCATCCACCTGAGCCTGGCATTTGTGTCTAAAAGAAATGTAACATTAAAAAGGAGCAAACACAGGAAAGAGAATATTTCCTTCAGAGGCCTGAGGACTTTGCAGTGCTGGGATGTGTGCAGGAGCATCGGTGGTTTGGGTCCTGACCTGATTTGCCATCTCCCAAACTGGGAACAGCATCACGTACAGCAGCTCCAGCTCTGCGAACTCCCCGAGTGCGTGTGAGAACTGAGGGAGGCACCAGTGCAGACAGGAGACACCATTTCCTTGCTTGGTATTGATACAGCAGCAACAGCAGCCCCACAAAACCTCCTGGGTTTGGGGTTTCTAAACCTACTGAAATGCAACCCCCGAGTAAATCCCAAGCACAAAACTTTCAAATGATGAGTTTGTAAACGGCTTGTGCTACAAGTTCTTTCTATTTTAACAGATCTGTCCTCTGATTGGAAAGTGTTTCACATGCAATTTTTAAATTAATCCTAGTAATCACATTGTCTGCTTACCTACTCTATTTGCTCTAATTGATACCAGTTTTGTATATCCTGGGATGGAGGACACATTCCTATCATTTTATCTTCTTATGTTTTGAAAATAATATCTTCTTTTCTATTTCTGTCTAAAGGAAGGTAAATGTAAATCCTTCTAAAGCAAAACTGCTTGACCTTAATATTGATTTAGTAGTTAAAATAGGAAAAATGAAACTAATCATTCTTACTGATATTAATCTGCCTAAATGTCTACTCCATGAACTAGCTTTGTTTAACAATTATTTGAAAAAATTCTATTCACTTCTATATTGCCTCAATTCCCAGGTTCTTGGGAAATGTGCACTTTTATTGGCTTGTACATTTTATGGTATATAGTAGAATTATCTTTCTTTTTTCGCAGTTTTCAATTTTATTACTGCAAAGGCAATTTATTACCTGTTAGCATGTTCCTAAAAAGAAAAAAAAAGTATTTCTGTAGAGGATAGCAAAGGTCTCTTTTACAGGAGTTGATGCTAGTTTCTCTGAAGGCCTAACTTTCATTCAATGATGTACAGAGGAAAGCTCCACAGGAAGACCAATGTCTGCTTGGTAAAAACATCTCAAAATTGACAGTGCAATATCATTTGAGAACCTCTCATGAAACTAATTTTTCATTAAAGCTTTCAAATAAAGAGAATAACCTTTTCTTAAAACAGAGATAATCTGGATTTTTAAAAGTGATTTAAAAAAATAATTCTTTAAGAGAAACATACTTTTGACTTTGTGGCATTTACCTGTGATAAAATATTTAGTTAACACACAGAGCAGAGAAACACCTAAAAATGTCTGAAAGACCCCCTTGGTTTTGAACATAGTCCTCTTGGTCCAGTCCTTATTCTGGATGTCCAAGTAAGGCTGAAATTTATCCCCACTCTACATTCCTCCCACTTTTTTTTTTTTTTTTAATTTTATTCAAAGTCATACAGTACACCGTTCTTCTTCGAAAGCTTTTAATGATCTTGAGCATTTCTGACAGGAGGTAATTTTCTAAATGGGCAGGGGGGAAGGTTGCAGGGTTTTTTTATTTTGTTACATGGTGCAGGCTATTAAAATAGACGTGAGCACATATTTCCAAGAGAAAACTGGTAGGATAGGATCAGGTATTTGGCTAATTTCTGCCAAATTAGGGAAAATCAAGCCAGTTTCCATCAGCTGAGGATCTGACCTAAAGGCTCTTTCTTTGGGATTACACACATCTGTCTGACAGGCAGACATGTAGCTTGATTTAACAGCTTCTCATGCTGCTTCTCTCCTTTCTATATTTGTACTAAACATCAGTGGAATCTTTGAATATTCATGTTGAGTTTACATGTCCTTACTTTTCACATTCAGATTTTAAATAATTATATTCTGAGAACTTCAGCAAAGGCAGCAAAATAATTTGCAAATCTGAGGAGCCTTGTGTACTCTCTGTTACCTTGAGGCCATAGTCCTTGAGTTCATATTTTCTGAAGCTTTTCTGCTGGCAAAAGGTAAGATTTTCAATAGCTTCATGTTCCTTCATGTTGTGACTTGTTTTCTTGTGGAGCTTAATCAAGCTTCCTATAACCCACAGGATACCTAAGGGGTGTTTCTGGTGGTTTGTTGTTTTTTTTGTTGTTTTTTAATTAAAGATATATTCTGAGTAATGTTCACCATATGTATAAAAAGGCACCTGGCTATGCAATGATAGATCGCAGGTAACCATTTAATACAGGGTTGAATGTTATGTTTTTGCAAACAACTTTGTTGTTGTCAGGGTATAGGCCATGCCCAATATTTAGGCAGTTTTCAGGAAATGAAGAATGGAGCTTCCAGTACTCTGGAGGAAGTCTAGGTTTTGAGTTTGTGACAGCCTGGATCGATTTGAGAGTTTCAGTGGGACATCCCTTAAAACATTTGGCATCTGAGGTGTTATATATCTAGTCAATCCAGAGCAGTTTTCTGACAAAAGAGCTTCCTTCTGTGCCCTAGACCCTCTAGATTTTCTAGATCATAGGTTTGCAAGTCTCACATGAACCCCAAGATGCTCATCTCTGCTAAAATTTTGTAAATATGGGGCAGAATCATAATAAGGAGTACAGATAAGAAAAACTGAAAGGAGACAAACATGCCCCAGCACAATTAGATGTTGTCCAGACAAAAGGGCTGCAGATCTACACATGGGCGAAGATTATTAGGTCTTGAAAGGGAGGACTGGAGGTATGGAAATACCTTGTGACTGAAGGAGTCCACAGCACAACAGAGTAATTTCCTCTGGCCTTGCACAGGAGGACCAATTGAAAAAGTGTTGTGAGAGTCTGGATGAGACCTCCTGAAAGCCCTCCTAAAGACGGATTAGATGATCTGCAAGGGTGCAATGGGTTTATGAGGAGGCTTTCATCCCTGGCCACTCCTTCTTGATCTCACCAAATGCACTAACACCGTTGGGGGCTGACATGAAAAGCAACTGAGTGATTCTCAGTTAAAGCCCCTTGTTAGGAATAGTCAGTAAGAGGAAGCTAAGGGGGAAACAGCAAACTTCTGAAGGTTGTTTTATTTCTGAAAGCAACATCTTGTCCAGCTACATTTTATTTCTACCCAAAGAGCAATTTAAGTCTCAGAGCCCATCTTAGCAAAGAGAAGTAAATTCATAAGCTTTATTCTGACTTGAAAGAGTGTGATTCCCACCTTCTGAAAAGCATTAAAATGGCATTACATAGCAAAGTTTTCCAAGGCTTGCTCATTGAAAAGTTGTTCAACGTTGTTCCAAATTTTGAATCTAAATTTTTACACCCTTCTCTGCCATCACCCCCATAGTATTTTAAGAAGTCCCAGTCTAGTAGTCAAACATTTCAGTTTGTCTCTATGATTGACATTCTGCAAATGTAAATGATAAATTCTTGGGAAAACTGTCAACTGATTGAAGGACTGAAAGCAAATTTTGTGCTACCCCAGGAGACCATGGTTTTAGTATCAGCTCGTGTATGACCTCTCTGCTCCTTGTCTGGCAGAGATGCTTCCGGCTCTTTAGCAGAGCTTTTCACACCAGAATGAGTATGGTTTCAATCTCAGGTGGTAATTCAACATAACTCCTTCCCTGTGCCACTGCTTAGCTGTTACTCATTAAATTTATGATCTGACACTGGAACTTCAAAAACTGGTGGTTTAAGTAACCTTTAGAAAAAGGTGGGGAGTTTTTGTGCCAGTTGTGCGGTATGTTGAATACAAAACTGAAGAGTGGTAGGAGTAATTGTAGTTAATTCCAACCCTCTAAGAGTAGGACCAGTGCCAGGAGTTAAGACAGGCAGTGCACAGTAAAAATATTTCATATGACAGTCACGGACTAATTGAGATGGAGTAGAAATACTTGTGAGCAGATAAGGCACTTGCAGTAGTCTGTGGCTGTTGCAGTCACTTTCATGTTTACATTTCTGAAGCTCATCTCCATGTAGTTATAGATCACAAAGCTTTGATTTTGCTGTTTGGCAACCCAAATCAAAAATACCCAGGAGGCAGAGATAGGACTGGAGATTGCGAGCCTTTCAAAGAAATTGTCTTTGTATGTAATATGTCTAAATGACTGCTGCACAATGCAGCAAGTAAATCATTTGTAGAAGAAAAATATGTAAGTAATTTTGTCTTAAAAACTAAACCACAAACAGATTTAGGGACTGCTCCAAAGCCTGTAAGATCAGTGAGAGTTTTTCCATGGATTCCAATGGGATCAACCTTTAAAGGTGGTGTATCTTGCAACAATGGCAGTGAAATCCACAGTGGCAGTGTGATCAGTAAGAGTCCCAAATATCACAGAAGCGATCCATGTGGTAATTATGGTAAGACAAAAGACAGTATAAAGGGGTGTTTTAGTGGATATTGACTAGGAATTCATCTGATTTCAAGAGGATGTCAGGTTTCTAAAACAAGTGAAACAGGCACATATCAGGTTCAAGGCAGGAAGTTTTCAGAGCATCTCTTGAAGTCATTATTCAAAAGGCTCAGAGACACAGATTGTCAAAGAGACAACCAGAGAAGACAGGAAAAAATATAGGAGTCTGGAAGTGCATTTTAGAATGAGTACATTTTAAAAAGTGTACTCATCTGGTTCTGTCTGTGCATGACTCAGGTATACTGCTGAGTCCTGCCAGACTTCACTGCTACGTGTAAACCAAAATGAAAGAGTGCAATGAGCCTAATTGGACCTCCCTTACTCACAAATTAATCTCTTCAAGGATTTGGAAAGGCCATTGTAGAGGCATATTCAACTTCATTCCCAATCTGTCCTGCTGATCCCAGAGGACTGGAAATTATAACAGTGCTACGTTTAACTTCTCAGATTAAGAAGGACCTTTTCTTACAATAGAAACTCTTTTGACAAGAACTATTTGGCCAGTATTTGTGCAGTCCCAAGATGCTTTGAGACTACAAATAAAAAATTCCATTTGCGTTCTTTCTCACTGTCACACCCATGTGTGAATGGCTTTTCTTTGTCCTTTAATATCTTTTACTGAATCATGATGAGTAACTGTGATATTATTTGATGTGCTTGCTAGCACTGCAAAACCTGAGAGATGACTTTGTAGAGAATAATCTACTAGAAAAGGTGCTTGAAGTGCAGGTTGTTATGAATCCTTTGTTTAAGTCATCCCTTTATGTAATGAAGGCAATAAACAGGTTTTTCAAGACAGGAATCTAATACAGTATATTATTTTCATAAAAATATCCTAAGGAATTCTCCAGCTGACAAAAGATCTTCCATCACTAGAATAGCAGCTCAAAACAATCTACTCTTTCAACATTCCTGAATGACATTTCCTTATCTGATAATGTACCAATGGTGTGAAACTTGGCTGCACGGCACACTGTGCTGAAGTGCATTTCTGCAGCCTTTTTCCCAAATATGTTTTGGGAACAATTGTGTGTGAGCCACTGTATCCTGGTGGTGGCCTGGGACACACACTGAGCCTGACAGTGTGGCCACGGGGTCCATCACAGCCACACGGCTGGGGAGCTGTTCTTGCACTGCGAGCTGGGGACAGCTCTGGGAGCCTTTTGGTGTCACCCGTTCTCAAAACTTGACAGCGAAGGAGGTTCCCCAGCAGCCACAGTTAATTATTGCTGACAATGTGTGTATGAGAGTCAGTGTGTCTAATGCATCTGGGACAGGATTCCATGAGCACGAGGTCCATAGACAACGCACACACTCATGGATGATACACACACAGGCAGTGACTCACCTGTGTCCCACTCTTCAGATGTGTGTCCAAAGTACGTGGCTGCAGGTGTCCCACAGCTTATTGTTCTGGCCAGCAGATTTCTCACTTTGCCACAGTGCTCAGGGAAAGCAGCAAAATAAACAATGCAGATGGTATTGCATTTGTGGGCTTTGGAATAAAGAAGGCACCAGAGACTCTGAAGATCCCTGTCTAGTCACGTGTTTTAAAGAATATTATAATGATTTTTGAAACCAAACAGGGCGGAAATCTGACTGCACCAGGTTTATGGCACCAGGTACTTGTTCAAAAGGTCCAGGTAGACTAAAGATATTCTTGGTAAACTGCAAGGGTGGGAGTGGGGCAGCAGAAGTGTATGATACAATATAGCTATAATCATAAAGCACAAGACCTACTGAGCTAGTTTATGACCTTCTTCTCTAGTGAAGAAAGTCTTAATAAGTCACTTCTGGCTGTGCCAGTCATGAATTACTGCTGTCTGCACAAAGGAAGATAAATATTGTAACACATCATAGAACATCTCTCCCTTTAAATACTGTAAATGGATAAAGATATAAAACCCAAGAGGAACATGAAGTAATAAGTGAAAAACTAAGCCAAAAAATAAGAATGGAATTAGTCCAGAGTGTATCACTTTGAAAGAAAACCTTTGATATAAAATTTCTGCTATACTAATGATAAACAGGGAAAAGAGTAGAAGCACATCTATAGTTGTCCAGAGCTGATGATGAGTTCTCCCACCAAACCTGCAGAGGAGATTCCGTGGTAAATTCAAAGGTTTGTAGCTACCAGCCTATTCTCCTTGCCCAAATATTTCTTTTTCTGTCTTGGTTGAAGCCTTCACCATCCTCTCGCTGCTCATCCCCACTCTCCAGCAGAAAATGTCTCCTGCAGAACAGGCAGAGGAGCTGCTTGTGTGAGTAATTCTCTGACCTGTTTAACTGGCCCAGGTCTTTTGAAATGAACCAGGTCTGTAAAGAGTTATTTAAACTGCTTAAGTAAATATGGCTTGTGTTTGCTGAAAAGGATTAGGAGAAGCAGCAGGTTTGAGGAGTTAATAGTAGGAACAATGAGAAGCATCTGAGGGAACAGTCCCTTCTCAGCCAGCAAAACTGCAGCTGCAGAAAACATCTGGGCAAATACTTCCTCTCACTTTGCTGAGCAGAAGACATGTTAATGCCAGGGTATATCACAAAACTAAAACAGAAACAGCAGGAACCTTAAAGAAAATACCTCTAGAAAGTAGAAATAATAGTTATGTCTGATTTCTGTGGAAACTCCACCTAACTGCTCTCTCAAAACAATAGTTAGGAAAGTGTGCTGGTTTTGGCTGAGATAAAGTTAATTTTCTTCACAGTGACTGGTGTGGAGCTGTGTTTTGGATTAGTGCTGAACATGGGTTGATAACATGGAGATGTTTTTGTTATTGCTGAGCAGGGCTCACACAGAGCCAAGGCCTTTTCTGCTTTTCGTACGGCCACAGTGGCCAGGAGGCTGGGGCTGCCTGGGAGGGTGGGAGGAGACAGAGCCAGGACAGGTGACCCCAAGTGACCAAAGGGAT
The DNA here is from genome assembly GCA_013400735.1 of Pomatostomus ruficeps. Taxonomy (NCBI): domain Eukaryota; kingdom Metazoa; phylum Chordata; class Aves; order Passeriformes; family Timaliidae; genus Pomatostomus; species Pomatostomus ruficeps. The sequence goes on along the minus strand of VYZT01036138.1, from coordinate 38,427 downwards.
ATTCCAGACCATGTGGCCTCATGCTCAGTGTATAAAATGGGGGGAAGAAGGAGGAAGGGGGGGATATTTGGAGTGAAGGGGTTTGTCTTCCCCCAACAGCATTATGTGTGATGGGCCCTGCCCTCCTAGAGATGGCTGAACACCTGCCTGCCATGGGAAGCACTGAATTAATTCCTAGTTTTGCTTTGCTTGTGTGTCAGGCTTCTTCTTTCCCTACTAAACTTTGTTTATCTCAATCCACAAGTTTTCCAGGTTTTACACTTCTAATTTTCTCCCTGATCCCACTGGTGGGGGAGTGAATGAGCAGTTATGTGGGACTTGGCTGCTGACTGGGGTGAAATCATGACAGAAAGAATCTCATTCATGGACAGAACCGTGGATAAATATCCATGTACCAAAATGTCTCAAAACCACCAGTAATATGAACTTGCTTACAAGTGGACAAGATTCATAACTGTGTCAGATAGAAGATTGTCAAATACAGAAAGAAAAACTGGTATGTTTAAGAGATTAAAATTAAAATAAGATTGAAAGGTAGTAGGAGTGAGTTTTAAAATGACACCTTATTAGTTCAGAAATAAAAGTTATTAATTATCTAAAGTTTTCTAAATATGTTCAATTTCTAGTGTACAATACTATTCAGACGGCTATTAAAGAGGAGTCAGGCATCTGGCCTGTAAAAAAAGAATGTTTATGTTTATTTTCACAGGTAGAAGGAAGTTTCAAGGAAGTCTTATAGAGATACATGTTCATACAACTTCTTAATGGAACTTTTGGTTTATCAGCACTACTTATGGCAGATAAATAATCTTTGTTTCAAAGCCTGTTTGGGATTTTTTGACATTTTAGAGAAATAATAAAACTGCTTTCCTGAAATTCAGACCTTAAAGTGAAACTCAAGGTACCTTCTGCTGTTTACTTTGAGCAGGGCGTTGGACCAGACAACTTCCAGAGATCCTTCCCTCTACTGTTCTGTGATTTTACAACATAAAATAGCGACAAACTGCATATGGGAATAACCAGGTTTTAATTTAATTTTTTTATTTTTTTGTGAGGGCTGTGTGAGGAAAACAGGACAACCCAAAAATTGCAACTTCCCAAAAGACACTGTACAAAGACACTGATTTCTTCTTTTCACTGTGGTGCAGCGGAACATTAGTGTTGCACACTGACATCTCCTGCTCTGCCTTGCTCTGCAAAGCCCTATCCTTTCTGCAGCTGGGGCCCAGAGAAACGGCAAAAGGGAAAGATATTCCCCAAATGAACATGCAGAATTATCCCCTCGGTGTGTACACCACAAGGTACACCCTGGGAAGTTTTGGAGCAATTGAGTTTGTTGACTAATTTACTCAAAATATTTAAGCCTTGAAAAAGACGATGTACAAGAAATTTCAGTGTTTCATATTTTCCTTACTAAATCTTCTTTTTCCTTTCAGCATTAACTGTTTCTGCTTTATAAATACCCATTCCCTTTTGGCTCAGTTTTTCTATGATTGATATTAATCATATATCCAAAATACTCAATTTTTAAAAGCCTTATCTCTATCGAGCCATTTCATTAATTTCAAAACAACAGGAAAGCTCTTTGCTCTGTATAACCTTGAGAAAATGGTAACCTATCAAGCTCCCAGCTATTCTTTATCCTGGTCAGTTTGAACTCTGAGAAAACGCATGCAGATACAGGATGGTGAATTTCCTTACACATCCCTGAATAATGTTACTGCAGGCTGATAATGCATGATTTTTTTGATAAGTCTTCTGTAAAAACAAGGACAATGATGCATCATAATAGCCTTCAAATTTCAGATAGCATATTTCTGTTTCATAATGTAACAAGGAAAATTTGGAGATAGCTATAAATTTTTTAACCTTTAAGAACAAAACTTTCTGATCTTTAAAACATCAATAAAATATTTCAAAAGAACTGTACATTACAATGAAGCGTATGGCTGGCATTATGAAAGATACATCAATGTTATTTCCTTTATGCAAATTCCCAGAGGCTGGTTTCATCCCGATTTGTCTTGGAATCACCACAGGTATGTTCTTAATTTGAATGGTGAGTTTATTTGGATTATAATGGAAACTGGCACCATGTGGCTAAACCTATTCAAGCAAATGATTTCATCATTATGGTTTAGAAAAAGATCTTCCTGATCTATTAAGAATACTTCACTTATTGTAAGGACAATCTCAGTGACACAACTCAGGAATTATGTAGTCTCTTTAGAAAGTGATTAATTAGAATAAAAGGAACCTGCTGAGACAGTGGTCTCCTACAATTTATGAATAATTGTCTACATTACTCTTTAGATCTATTGTTTTATGGTAAAGTCTAGTTTAGCTAAAGGTAAAATTTAATATCTGTATCTTTACTAATTTATCTTATATATTGATATGTGTGTAGGGGTTTTTTTACTTAGTTAATTTTTGCTCTTTTTTAAAGGTGCATGTTTTTCCAATTCCACCTTCTGTCTCTTACATTCCTAGATAGCTTTATTTGATTTTTTTTTTTTTTGGGTGAATCACATGAAGCTCTGAACCTACTGGGAGTATTTAGTGTCTTAAAAACACAAGACCATGTTCACCAACCCCTATGGTTCTTTGTACTACTCTAGTCGCAAAAAAATAATAAATACACTTTAACTGAAATTTTAAGAAAGGAGCTATCTCTCTAGTCAATCTGGAATTCCAGAGAGTTATTTAGTTTGCCAGGCTGGAAGTGTCTGACTCTTTAAGATATCTCATTTCATTAGGTGCCAGAAGCATTCTCAGAGAATTTTTTCAACTGTGTATATTCTATGGAAATCTATATTTATCCCTCAACTAGAGCCTACCTAAGAGCAGGACTAAGTTGAGACACACTCTATTCCTCAAAAATAATTCCAAGAAATACAAAGTTAATAAAAAGTTAGTTAGCATTACAATTAGAGTTAACTTTGTTTAATATCATCATAATAATAATGGTGATATTCAGCTGTTGTTTAATAATCCCACGGTCAGAACACTCACCCAGGAAATGATACATTTCATTATCTAGCTTTAACGGGATTGAACCCATTTTGTTTGGAAAATGTCCTAACCACAGTCCATGAGACATCCTGATTAAGACTGCTCTTTGTCTTCATACCTGAAGGTATTCTATTGTGTAAACAGATGTGCAAAAGTCCTGGCTCCAGCAGAAAGAGGAAAAAGGAAACATGATTTTAACTGAAGTGTTGAGACATTCACTTGGAACTATGATCTTTGATGGAATATTTATGAATTTTACATTATATTGTGTCCTAGAAGAAACGAAAGCAGTCCTGGAGAGAGATACCAAAGCTGCACAAGCCTTTACAACCAAAAGTTATAGGCAAGAATCAGGATTTTCTTTGCTTGTATTCAATCTGGACATGTTGTTCTTCTACACCTCCCAGAGGAAAGGCCCAGCTTTGATCAGGTGGGTGGAGACATTCTCCCTAAGGACACCCCATAGCTCAGCTGTGGGAGCCTTTTGAAGGTTGTGCAGATTTAACTCCCCCCAGTGCCTGCTCTCTCTGTCTCCCCAGGTCTCAGGTGAGTGTGCACGACCACTCAGACACTGTTGAAAATCAAGTACCAGAAAGAAAGGTGTTAATAATTAGCATACCTTATGGTTTCTCTTTAGGGTAGAGAAAGATTGCTGCTATTTTGGTCAATGGTGTGAGAAGGAATCTAAAGCAAGAAAACTGGATTGCCTGGCTCAGACCTGCAGAAGTCCTTCTGTCTCCATTCATTTAGGAGTGTATGTAGGCTCTGTTATATTGCTATTGCACTGGGAGTTGGGTATTTAAAGGTTTTGTGAGACTTTGCCCAAGCCAGGCTGCAAACATTGGTGGGCAGCAGCCTACCCTTTGCCAAAATGTAGAAGAAATACTGACTTTGCCTTCTGCATTGTAAACTATTCTCACAGGCCTAACCACTGAGACAAAGCGATAATTTGATGATTTGTTTAAGCTCCAGAACAATGCATCTGCCACCAAAGGATGATATTTATAGAGTTCAAAGATTGAAATTGTACTGAAGATTAAGTGGAATATGGCCGCAACGACATAACGACAGTCATTACACAAATAAAGCAATATTTTGCACACAGCTATGATACTAGTGACTTCAAAAATAACTGATCAAAAAAATGTGTAGCAAAAGTGTGATCAAGTATCCCCCTTAGTTTTGTTTGGGCTCTCCCTAAATCTGTGAATGCCACTGAATGTTGTTCATACATGTCTGTGTGAATACATATATTTATACATATACATACACATATACACATACACATACATATACATATACATATATTTATACATATATTTATACATATACATGTACACATATTTCCTCTCTAGCTCCTGTGGAAAAACAGGTGGGATGCTCACATCACTCTGTACACAGTAAGGTCAGAGTCCAGGGGTGGCCCACAGCCTGCTGCAGTTCTGGTTAGAACGTCTGTCCAGGGGATGAAGTCCACTCATGCATTGCAGGACTTGATGAAAACTGAAGTGTTTACAGGAGTGGTTGTCCAGTCAACCTAAACAGCTTTATGACTACATAGGCTGTTGAAGGTTAAAACCATTTCAGTATCGTATTTTAGTAAAAATATGCTATTGATGCCATCATTTTTCATAATATCAGAACAATTTCTATCAGATGATCAATGTATTATTTTCACTTTAAATTGCCCGGTGAACTGACCCAGGGGTTAAATAAACCAAGATTAATTTGACAGTTTCCTTTCAGACAAGCAAAAATCATAATGTCTGAAAGATTTGCCAAGGATAGTTTAATTTTAGACAGTGAGTGTCAGAAGCCCTAAGTTATCCTTGTAATTTTGATTCATTTTGTAGCTAAAAAAAATACCAGAAAATATGGGAAAAGAAGGGAGATAGGAAAGAAAGAAAAAGAAAATGAAAGACCAAGTACTTAGGTTAAAGTCCTGCCATAAGGTTTTCTAATGACTTGACCTTTGTGTTTTGCTATTGAAGATAAAGTAATCTGTAATCTGTAGCCTAGAATGTGAAAGTGGATAATTTGATGGGGGGAGAGGGGGAAGGCTTTATTCTTATTGAAAATTTACAGAGTTCTAAAGGTCTTTTCTTATTTCCACATGCAGTTTATGGCATATCTCTTCAGAAATCAGCTGTCTGGGGCCAAGTGTATATGGTACAAGGCTAGAAATGCTGCTTAAAATGCTTCCAGGTTATTTATAACCCATCCCATTCTGGATTTCCCAAGGGCTTTTTTTCCCCCAATATAATTTGGTATAACTTTAACCAAAAAAAAAAGTCTTGCCTGTCCTCTTTATCATATTTCTGCCTGGGATTCTTTTGTAAAACAAATGAAACAATCTTGTCCATGAAGAGTAAATTCCAAACTAAGTCAATGCATAAGATTCGCAGATTCATAAAATCCACCAGAAACTATAAATTTTAGTGAGTGACCATCTTCCTGTGTGGTGGAACAAGTCATATAACAGATCCTGAAGCTACCACCTACAAGATAGGCTGGATAAATGGGAAGACCTCAAATCATATTTTTTCCTGCTGGCTTATACTGGAGCATTAAACATATCTGGATTTGGACTGTATTCTGTTGACTGATAATGATATAGGTCTACTCTTGAAAAAGTGTTCTGTAAATAGATCCTTAGTTCAGATCTGTGTGATTATCCTGGAGTATGTCACATCTGCTGATTTCAGTAAACACTTTCCTATATTTCCTGGGAATCAGGATTTTGAAATAGGAGGGTAGGGCTACAAGAGTGAGTCTTAGTCTTTACCATCTTCTCTTCTGTCCTCTACTCCTTGACTGATTCCTTGAGAAGTCCAACTTTTCCTTCAGTCCTCTTTAACGTTTTAGAGAATGAAATTTCACCTTATAAAACAGTACGCAGAAGAAATGTTTTGCTCTGTGTGGTAAATTGTGCACAGGTTCCCACACAGACAGAAGCAAACACTGGCAAATTTGACTAAGGAATACCTAAATACCTCACTGTGAATTTATCCTCTTTTCTTAGAAAAAAAGTCACATAGAATGTTTAAACTGAGGTAATATTTTGGGATATCAAAACTTGCCTTAACGTAAATATCAGATGTCTCTCTGTTCACTAACATTCAGACTAAATTTATATTATTTGCTTGTACTTGTTCCTGGATAAATGCATAAAAACTATTTGTTGTTTCAGATCAGTAGCAATAAAATCCTGAAGTTGATCAGCTTTGTCATTACCCTGCAGCTACATGGAAAGGTTGGCTGCTGGCCATATTTTAATATAGCAATAATAATACTTAACACTGTTCATCTCAAAAGCAATTTACACACATTAACTAATTAGGCCTCAGAACATTTACATGATAGGTGAATAGCGTTCATCCCTCTTTAAAGAGGGGTAAGTGGAGGAACAGGAGATAAAGTCACACTTTCAGCAAGAGTCAGTAACTGAATTTCCAGCTTGTGACACATTCACTTCATTTTCTGAAATGTTGAACACCTTCAGGTCCAGCTAAAGTCAAGGGAGGCGGACAGTGATCTTGACCTCTGTATATCCATATAAAAGTGCATTTTGGCTGCCATTTGCAAAAGGAAGCCTTCAGTGCGTGCTTTGCAGAGTATTCATTTTCATGCAGATTCTCTCTGATCTCTTGCAGTTTTCTCTTACTGATCTTGCAGATACTCAAAAGCTGCTTCTTGCCCTGCATTTCTGCACATCTGCAGAGCTGGGTCATTTAACACATAGATGCCCTAGGACAAAGTCTGGCATAAACCAGGAATGAATAATGGAGGGTATAAATTGACAGCTATAAAATTATTGTTTAGGAAAGAAAAAAACCAGTAAAAGGCACCTCCAGCTGCATAAAGACAAGTTAACCTGATTTGTGCGTTTAGTCATTTACTTATTGAGGAAAGAATTTCCCTCCTCTCAGTTTTTTTTCTGCAATGAGACCAAGACTGATTCCAGAGCTAGAACTTGAAGTCTCAGACTCATAGTAGTAAACAATAAATGAAAATGCAGTGAAGTCACTATTCTATACCTTAAAACTTTCCAATTCAAAGTCACAAGAGAGAAGACATTATAGCAAGTAGCAAGTAAAAAAAAAAAAAAAAAAGAAAAAAAAGCCAAGCACTGGATAAAGAGAATTGCTAATTCCTTCAGACTGACACAGAGACATTCATTCTTGTCTTTGGAGCTCAGACACCAAGGTGACTGGTACTTAGGTGGACTCTTAGAAGCTGGCCCTGCTCTGCACTTTGTTCCTCCTGTCACACTTCCCTGCCTGACGTAAATTGATTTTGAGACTGTAATACTTGCTGCTTGCTCTTTTCAAAGTGTTAACATTCTCCTTCTTTGCTCTCCATTCAGCAAAAACATCCTTCTTCCGTCATAGGAGATGCTTCAGGATTTTTGATAGATGGACATTCATGATGCCAGTGTGCTGCTTACACACCACAGATAAATCCGCCATAAACAGAGTTCCACATGGACAACTGCCAGCCTCCATGGGCAATAAATAAAAACGAGGAGATAAGAGCTCACCTGGTACTGCTTCACCATTGTCAATGTTGTGCCAAGAACTGACTGCCACTACATCCCACCACATAGGAAACAGCTTTTATTTTTTGTTTGGTTTGGTTTGGCTTCAGTTGTTTGGGGTTTTTTTTAATGAATCTTGTGGAAGTCATAATCTGTGCTTAATTACATGTTCTCTGCCCTTTCTTTTCCTTACAGATAGATAACACAAATGTTTTGACCCTTCAGCTTTTATCAAGGTAAACACAATAATGTCCTGAGGTTCAGGGTGGGAAACTAGGAGGTTGGTGTCAGTTTCCTATTGTAAATAATTTAAAAAAGGACAAGATTATTTAATTAACCAACATCTAAGTCTTCTTCATTCACTTTTAAAGGAAACATTACTCATTGTAATGGGGTGTGTTGGCAGAAATCCTTTGGAGTGCTATACAGGCAACATAAATACACCTTGAGAACACTTGTTCTATTGAAGTTCACTGGCAGTTCGTAGACTTTAAAGAATATCTTTTGAATTCTCAGCAAAAGAAGCCATTTGTTGCAAACACTGCATTGGTTTAAGGAACTGCTGACACCTCATGGAAAACATTAAGATTCATCTTATTAAAATATCCCACCAAATATATTTTAAAAGTCCAGCTGGGCCTGCATCTTGCATCACTCTTCAATTAAATTACTAAAGGCTGACAAAACACAAACAATTCTAAAGTGCTGAAAAAAAGCCTGCTGGGGTTTGTCTGTTTACTTAGATGCTGGTTTTAGAAAAGATTTGTATCCTGTCTCCAGGGCATATTGTGTGATTTGTACAAAATCCTGAGTTGCGGGCGCCCTTCAGGGAATCCACAGGAGGAGACAGTGTTAGCAGAGGCTCTTGGTGGCATGAGTGGGGTTTTATTGATTTCCCAAGGCCAAACAAGAAGTTCATGCCATGACCCCAGAGGTCCTTCTCGGTTTCTAGAATTTACTGTGCCTCTGATGAGATGGCAAGAAAAATGTGAAGAAATCTGTCCTGTGTTTGTCAGGACTATACACATCCTTAAAGGTACACGCTGTTTTTTCAAAAATTGAAAACCCACATTGGTGGGTTTATTTTCAATACTTTTAGATCATGTCTGTGGTGGTGGTACCCCTGCTGGTAGCCTGGTTGCTTTTCAGCCTGCCAGTCATGGAGGAAAAAGATTTTTGAATAAATGCAGAAACAGTGCCAGGAATGGGGTGATAATACTAAAACAAAGAACAACTGAAAGACTAGACTGTATTCACCACCTTTATCTTGGAAAGCTTTAGTTGCCTCCAGTCACGGCTGAAAAAAATCCAGATTCCAAGTTAAAAAAAACCCCCCAAATCCAGAATTTTAGACCTTATTTCTACTGTGCCCTTATTGCAGGGGTGGATCCTTGCACTTGCATCCATTCCTGCTGTGTGCAGCTGGCACCCACCCCACTGTCCTCTTCTAACCACACAGAACATACAGGAGCTCTGAAACCTGAGCATGGAAGGTTGTGACCCTGCAGTGGTACAGTGCCAAGCAGGAGTGAGGAGAAAACTACTTAAAAAGATGTGCATCTGTCATTGAAAAGAAAGTCTCTCACTCTCATACTCTCAAGAAAATCAGAGGGAATACAGCATGTTCAGTGCCTTCATATTCAGTTGAAGATATGTTCCGTTTCCAGCACTAGGAAAATCTCCACTCTACACCACTACAATATCAGCCATGAAGGACTCCTTGAAAAACTATTAAAAAAATAAGTCATTATGTAAAAAATCTAAATCCACCAAAAAAAAACCCCAAACCAATCCCACCACCTAGTACGTGCAGCAGGAAGAGACAAGAAAAGCTCAGCTGGTAGCCCAGCTCCCTCCAGCTGCTGCAAACTGGTGTGGTGAAAATCCTCAGGTGAATGAGGCCTGTGTCAACTTCCTAAAACAGTGGTTACCAGTAGGATTTTGGGAAAAATGTCTTTCTAATGGCAAATGAATGAAACACAGCATGCAGACCATTCCAAGACTTGACATTTTTGGGAATGTTAGTACTGCCCATTCAACATGCTACCCCACACACCCCTTAGCTCTCCAGGGCTCATTGGTGGAAAGCCCTGAACCATGCCTTAATGAAAGAGAAAGATAGTACTACAAATTCCATCAACAAATCGCGACCAAGGTTTCTGTCAAGCCACAAAGGGAGCACCAGCAAACAGATTTTATTTTCTGTCTCTCTGCCATTTAAAATCTTGTAGTTCCTTAACCTGACTAGGCCACTCAGAAACACAAGACTTCAAACTGTGGCACTCATTGGGACTCCACAGCAGGGGTACAAAGAGGAGAAGGGAGTGAATTCCCACTCATCTGAAGAAAAAAATGTTGCAAGTAGGGGAGAGCAGGAAAAGCAGAGACTGAAGCAGGGCAAACAGAGAAATACTAGGGGCATGCTGGGGGTGTTATCAATGACAGAGGGCAGCGTGACAACAACAAGGTCACAGAATTAGGTCAGAAAGTATGGATCTACCCCCTGGATACTGCTGCAGCCCCCCACCACAGGGCATTTTTTGGGAGACAGAGACCCCAAAATTAGACCCAGTGAGCCCCGGTCCTTGACCCTCTCTGTAAGCTGAGTTTTCAAGCACTATGGCTGAGTCTGAGCCTGAGCCAGCATAGGGTCCCACAGTCTGAATTGTGCCAAAAATTTTGTTGTTGTTGTTGTTGTTGTTTTAAGAAGTGCCTCTGCTATCCGAGCATCGTGTACAAGTCTGACCTATATAACAGACCAAGTAGGTCACTGAGTGCACATTGGACCATGACAAATTGATTTTGAACCATCACTTATCTGGCTCTGTTGCTGTCAAGGAGGATACATCAGTGTGATTAATAAATTATTTACCAAACAGATAAAAGCATGCTTCCCCCACCAGAGATTCTGGAGGGTTTATTGTTTTAAGCTGCTGCAGTAATTGGGCTGTACATTCACTTGCAGTTCCAAGAGAGACGAGCATTAGAGGAACAATGCTCTTTACTGCACATGGTGGTGACACAGCAGAGGCATCCCATGGACGCCCACAACAAATGATGCTCAGTTCGGTGTTTTTCTGGCACAATTCCCTGCACCCCCTCCTCACACCAGTCTCCATCCAGTACTGCCCCCAGCACGGGGGAGAGAACTGGCCCCACAGAGCCACTGAAACATTTTACCTCAAGCTCCACTAAGATGTGAGGGACAGCTTTGAGATTCCACTCTGTAGCCTTCCTCTCTTTATCGAAGAAATGATCCTAGATTGCTTCCCCTGGGACTTAAACCATCACAGTTGAAAAAGTATCCTAACAGGCAGGAGGGAAAAAAGGGATAACACAACCTTTTCCTCAACTAGGATGTTTTTCTCCACCCTCCTCTGAACTAAAACCAAAACAGAAACCGAATAAACAAGATTAAATAAAATATATGCTGCAGAGAGGAGGGAAAAAAAAAATACAGGAATGTATTCCACTCTCAAGGTATATATCATTTGGCTGTAGGGAACCAGTTAGTAATACAGACTCCAGAGGGGTTGTTCAGACACTTGGGTAAAATAACAGATCTCCAAAGAGGCTTAAAGTCAATGAAGCTCTTACCAACTTAATGGGGGGTTTTTGAGGAGAAAGAAGGAGGAAAGGCAGAAGAGAAGTGGGAGGAGGGAAAGGAAAAATTACGGAAATTACATTTCTAATTGTGGCAGAGAGATAGTAGAATGTTGGCCCTTGCCAGAAATTTTTTGCAGCATCCAAGAATTCTGCTTTATTTGTCTTTATTTTCCCATTTTTAATTTTTCTTAAATTTTTTTTCTGCATTGCCTTGAAAAACCCTACAAAGGAATCCTGACTATGTCTCTCTTTCAGAAGAAAGAGAGACTACCTGGGTTTGGGGTTATTGAAGAAAAGTGCTTGAGAATCACAGTCCCAGATAAAGATGCATAATGTCCTGGCACTTGACTTTAACTATATTTATTAGCTCTTTTTTTAAACTCTATTTATTAGCTCTTTCCTGTGGGGTATCCACTAATCCTGATCACTAGAGAAAAAGACTATATTATAAAGATTCTTAATTAGATACAGATGCAACAGATTGATTCATTATTTCCACGTGCTGCTTTCAGTGTTTTGTGCAGTGTTTTCAGTTTCATTAAGCTTCTCTGCTCAGTTCCTTCATGAGCTGTCTCCGTCAGCTAAAACAGCCCCTCTGCCGGCAGCAACACTCCTTCCCCAAGCAGCTCTGCTTCTGACTTCTTTTATAAGCCTTATCTATGGCATTACTCCTTGCTGCTGTTGTTTTACTCTGGAGGACAATTTTTCACCTTCAGAACTTGAGTTTGTCCTCAGCAATAAAAAGAAAAAAAACTTTTAAGTGAGGGAAACTGCAGTGTAATCTAAAATGCATTTTAATCACTGCAACTAATTATGAAGAGTGGTAAATCAGAAAGGGTCAGAGCTCTAGCACCTCTCTCCAAATGACAAACAGTAGTACAGCTGATTGTAATGGGATTATTCCTGTGAGTAGCTGCCCATTACTTTTACTGAGAGATTTATAGTCTCTTTGAAAAACTGTCTGAAAGATCATTAATAAAAAAATAATTAACAAGGAAACTGAAGCTATTTTATCGAGAATTTCTGCAAACAATGTGAAAACTTCATTTATGGTGGAGACAACGAATCAAGGCAGTGAAAATCTGGGTAGCTCTGTATTGCTGTCTGATAGCAATAGGCATAATCTCATTTTGGGGACAGGCAGGGTAGGAGGAAAAAGCGATCTGTTCACAGATACATGCACTAAATTGTTGTCAGAGAAGAAACCAGATATTAAGACAACAAATGATCTTTTATAGGTGTTAGGTACTTTGATCTTCAGGAATGTCAAAAGGGACCAGATTTTCTCAAGCCTCATTACTTTTGAGAGTAATAACATCTGAGATTTTTCCATTGAAATAGATGAAATATTTGTGAGAAACTTATGTTAAATAAAGTGTCATCGTCCCAAGGTAGGGAACCATCCAAACCCAGCCCAATTCATCTGGGGGCAGCTCAGAAGACAGGAGGGCAGGTCCAAGGCAAACCACTCAAGTGAAGTGCCCCGGGTAAGCAATTCAGGCTTCCCAGACCACTGGGCTCCTGAAGAGGAGCTGGATGTCTCGTGGGTGGGGTTTGTCAGCTCCTGGGCAGTGCTGTGAGAATGCAGTTGCTCTGTGCCTCCCTGGTCTGCACTGCCCTGGGGCTGCTGCATCTGCCCGAGCAGAAGCAGCCCACCACTGTCTGCAGTCACTCCTCGAGATCTGCCAGCAGTTTCGATCTCACAGTCTGTCACCGTTATCTCTTTACACCATGGATGTACCAAAACCTAGGAAGACAGACCTGAGAAGGCCTTTGCACAGGTTAGAGCTTATATTTTCCCAAACGTTCACAGGTAGAGATGGGATATGGTGCTGGATGGGCCCCCTGGCACCAGGGCAACCCTGATGCCAGAACACTCTTCTTGTGAAGGTTAAAAAAGGCACAGGCTGGATCTGTCCAGCAGGCTCCATGCAAGCTGACGCAAGTACAAACTGAGCAGAGTGGTGGGGGCATCTGGTCAAGATGCTCTTAAAATTGATCACCTCTTGCAAAACAAATATCCGAGGTTCCCTTTGACTTCTCATCCTCAGGGCTCTCCATTTTTGGTGTCTCTTTTAGAAAGTGAACTGGATTGAAAAACCACACATAAGGACCCAGTAAATGTTTTGGCTTATCCCACTCTTACTTAATTTTTCTCAACAATGTTACTCTGCCTACTACATTTCACCAGAACATTTCTTGCTGGTAAAGTGGGAAAAGAAAGTAATCCTTTGTCAGCAAAGAAAATTCCAAAGTGTATGATTCCCTCAGCCCTGAGGCTTTGCTACAAACATGTGTGGAGATCTGAAACCTGTATTGCTGTCACCAATGACTGCCACTTCTGTGTGACATGACCCAGACTCGTGTTCACACGTTTAAAATAATGAGATTGCATAATGCATGTGATCTTGCAACCTTACCCGTTAAAAAAACACCTGAGACACCTGATCTGGAGCCCTGATTCTGTGGGATATGCCAAAGGGTATTAGTACCCCTGGGGCCACATGAAATATGTGCCATAATTCCCCAAAATCTCTGCACAATGTTATCTTCAGACAAACAGGACAGAAAGAAAACACCAGGTAACGCAAAGGTAAATTCATGTTTTATTCTGTTACAAATTTTCAGACAAAACATACAGAAAACCTCTGGACAGGCTGCACATCTATCACTCAAGATATTTGACTGTCTATTAAAATTCATTATATGGATATCATGTACAAGTCTCTTAAAGATTTGTTCTATAATTAAGCGTTTTTGTGGTAGATGGTGTTACTTGTTCCCAGGAATCCCAGTGCTATTTTCCCTGAAGCTGCTGCATCAAGACAGAGGCATGAAAAAGTAAGCAGCAAAGGGAAAAAAAAGTGCCATTAGATCTCTTTTTTTGTTTATTATGTTTGACTAGGGAGTTTACCTTTCTTCTTTTTTTAATCTTGATTTTTTTTTTTTTTTGTCTTTCATTAAAATGCAATGTCCTCTAGTTGATAGCATTTGGGCATCTTTCCCAAGTCTGCCTGACAACATCAATGGCGAGCTGTTGAGCTGCAGTGACCCCCTAAGCAAGCTGTCCTCTGCTGTTTTGGCTGCACCTACTATTACTCAAGCAGTAGGAGCCAAACAAATGCGACACTTGGATCTTTCTTACTTGTTCTGCAAAGCAACCCCGCCAAGCCTGGGGTACGGACGCGCCGCGTAAGGAATCGACAATTCCCTGCGATTACACAGTGGGACACGAGCTCTGGCAGCAGAGCTGAGAAGTTAACTCTGGGGTATACGGGGCTGACAAGTGCAGAGACATATTGATCCCCGGCAGTCTGTCTCATCAGTAAAGTAGGAATGGTCTGCATATTAACACAGCCACCTCCGAGGTGAAAAAAGACAGGGAAGGATGCTGGAGCTCAGTGCCCAGAGGGTGAACGTGCTGTGCCAGTGCCACACCGAAGGTTGAAGGTCAACCAGCCACCACTGCTGGGCTCATAGCCTCGCCAAGGCTTGGTTAAGCAGAAGGATTAAAAATAACCACTTTTGCTGAAGTGTTTGTGTCAGGGTGAGCAAGACTAGAAAGAGAGCGCAAATTAAGGAAAAGGAAAATGAGTTCCACAGATGTTGGACAAAAGAATGGGGTAAAAAGGACTGCTTAGAAATCTGCTACTGCTGAATGAATGCACGTCTTCAGCTGGCGTCGAGGGCAGAAACAGCTCTCACTTGGTTCCTAGACATGTAGTAACAGATCCTTCTCTGCCTTCTAAGTACAAGCTGGAGGTGTCAGTGTAAAACCCAGCCCAGTGCCAGGAAGTGCTTCAGTGGCACTGCGGGATGGTGCTGCAGCCTGTGCTGCTCTGGAGTGATTGATGCTGCAAAGCATCTCCTGCACTCATCCTCCCCTCCCAGAGCCCGTGTGGCTCTGGCAGGCCTGCAACAATCAGCCTGCACAATCCAAACTCCAGGGAAGGGAGGTTTAATTGCTTCAGCAGTGTACACATCTGTCCTTTACCCGTGAAAAGAGGAGCGTAAATGGAAAACATGATATCCTGTGAAATTTTAGGTTTCTATCAAAAATCCTGAGTGGGTTTGAAATAAGGCATTGTGGAAGACAGTGGGTTTTGACAGATTATTCTTACAAAATGTGAGCACTAAAGCACCTTTTTTAGCACTACTATTGGAAACAATATTTTAAAATAGAAATACCATAAAATGCTGATGTTAGTTGATTTTGTCATATGTTATAGCTCATATATTATTATTATTACTACTAAGATAAATAACTTGATTAATAATCATCTAGCACTAAAGAATTATTTTAATTCTTGATTATCAGGATCTATTTTAATACACCTGGGTGTGTACTGTTAACACTTTCCATTACAATTTCAAGATGCGTATTCATTAAGTCAAAATTTCTCATGAAACAGAAATTCTGTTTCCCGGGAAACCCCAGAGTCTTTTTCTGTAATATTTTTCTTCTTCCCTTTGCTTTTTTTAAAGACTTTTCTAGAGGAAAATCTTTTAGGCACATTCTTGGGTAGGTTATCTGGACTCCAGGCTAAAGAGGTCTTCAGGCTATTTGTGAGGTATCTGAAAATACGGTTTATATTTATTAGAGATATATTTGTTCTTTCACCAAAAAAAATACTTTTTTGAAAATTAGGGAAGACTGAAAGAAATTCTTTCATAGATCACAGTAATTCTGGCTGATGGTTAAGGCCCTCTATCACCACGCTCACATAAATACAACTCACCTGCATCAGCGGCCAAGTACACCTGGGACCTAAATTAACTTCTAAGTACATTGTGGGGACATTCTGCACTGGATAATGAAGACAAAAGAAGATGAATTCAACAATTTCATTATTATTTTAGTATCACAGTGCATCACTAATATCCTTCTACTTCAGAATGCCAGGGATAATGGAAAGAAACCAAAAATATTAAAAAAGGACTATATTTAGGCCTCCTGAACAACCTCACTATATATAACCTACATTTTTAACGTCATCATATTCCTTGCAGTCTCTGCTGACTTCTGGACTGGTGAAACTCAAGGCCCTCACTCTGCCCAACATCAGGAAGGGAAAAGCTCTTGGAACAAGTGTGGAGGGAAGAAGGGACAGCTCGATGCCGAGCCCTTGCTCCTGCTTGCAGAGCCCCACAGAAGACATGGAGGGAGATGAATGTGGTTGGCAGGGCTTAGGGCAGAGCTCCTGTCAGGGTAGGAGAGGTAACACTGTCAGTGCACTGTGCCCCATCTCTGTCCACACTAGAGCCACGAATGTCTCTCCCATCAAAGCCCTTGGGAGCCGAGCTCAGCCCATTGTGGATGGAGGTTGTTCACATAGCCCAGTCAGAAATGTCCTCCAGCCCCCTCCTGCGGCTCTGGTGTCTTGATTTCAATGGCAACATCTCATCTGAGGTCAAAATCTGCCCTTCTAGGATAACACAGATTTTCAAATTGCATTTCTATTACAGCTTTTAATTGTAGTCTTGGCATTTTCTCCATTTCCTTTTTTCTCTTTTTTTAATAGAAGCCGAAAAGAATACAGAGTCCGTTGGATCAATCACTCCATTATAGCCAATAATATTGATTATACTATACTTAGTTAGGTAATATCTAACACTGAAAATGCTAGCATTCAACACTTATTAGATTATTAGTCATATTGATAATAACCAAAAATATTTAATGATTTAAAGTTCAATTGTACTGCCAATGAAGTAGGTTAGTTACACACTCCTAGATGAAATCAAGGCTCAGACAACATACCATTTCAAAGGTCTAGCAAAGGAAACAGTGGAATAATCACAAAACTTAGATTTCTGTTGAGTGCTTGCTAGAAATCTGAAGAACAGTTAAAGCCCAGTTGTAATTCAAAAATCTTAATTTCTCTCTTTTAGTTTTTTGGGATTTTGTGGGGGGGGTGGGAACTTTGTTTTGTTTTTGTTTTTGTTTTTTTGTTTTTTAGTTTTGTTTAATTTGCCAAAACCAAATAGTTTCTCAGCAGTAGGAACAGAAACCCATCTCAGTTATAAGTAGCATTTATGGTGCAGAGTAACTTCTTGAGCCTCGGGTATTCCTTCCACCCCTTGTGCACGAGTGGCTCTTCCCCTGGGGTGGTGGGGTCTCTCCCTAACAGTGATTTAAATGCCTTGATAAAATCTTTGTGTTATTTTGCACTTACATGACACACAGGCACTGTGCCCAAGCCCAGCAGCACAGGACACTGGAGCAGGAGCAGCACACCTGAGCAGGGAGCACACTAGCCCTGCACAGTACCTGTCCATCCCTGGGGCTCAACCCATATTTGCAGGGACAGGCCGTGAGGTCTGAGAACAATAAGGGGCACACAGGAAAAATTCACAAGATCTTTTACAAGTAAATGGCCATTTTGTTTATCCAGATGAGTAGCAACAAAATATTCTCACTTTGTTGCTATTTCTTGTTGATGAATAACCTGTGCTGTTCTTGTTTTATTCAATATTGTTCTTTTAAGCTGCTGCATGCCCATACACACCAAACACTTGCATATATGTGGCTGCACATACACATGCACAGAGAGTGCACCATAAAGCCTTCTACTGTGAGCTCCAGCAGCTAAGAAGCATTAAACCTGTCACTGATTCAGGTGACAGTCCTAAACACCAGACTAGTCTTTGCTCAAATTACATCTTTTCCTCCATGTTCTCATTTTTAATCTACAGAGTAGGCTTGCTATAATAGTGCCCTCACCTCAAAAAAGCCTCAACGCCAACACGAATATAGAAGCATCAGTAGTTTTACAAAGCACAAAAGGTTTATGCCATTTTTCCTTCCTCTGTCAGTCCTACTCGTACCTTACCCTTTGGCTCTGCAGAGGTTTAAAGTGGCCACATGTGAGCTAACAGGCAGCAGGCAGCTCTCCCCCTGTAAAAGCTGCCTGCGACTGCGGATTTATTTAAATGTGAATGTGTAGCTGGTTTCCTGCATGCAAAATAAAGCAGGTGCTAAAATATTAAACTCTACCACTGTCCACTATTCATTGCATCCAACTGGTGCTGTCAGAAGCAAGCTGCTTGACTAACCAGGGCCTGTGATTTAGTATGACATCCCAACTCTAATTACTCCCTCCTTCTGATTCATTTTCTCAGCCTCCAATTTTCAGATTCAGAGAGCCTGGATTCAAGGGGGTGTGGGCACGGCTGTGTGCGGGAGAGTTGGAAATGCACTTGCCTCTGAATGCAGAACATAATGAATCACCTTGAGGCCCCTGAAATTATTTGCTACGAAGCTGAGGCTTTCAAGGGGCAATTTGGCCTGCTCTCAGGTGTCTTTGCAGTGTTCTGGAATATTGAGCAAGTCTCCCATCCTGAGCGTGGGTGTCAGCAGCTGGCTCTGACCTAACTGTCTGCACCGGCTGCTGTCACCCAGGGCCTGTCTGCTGCTCTGCCCCATCTGCTGGGCACAGATATGCCTTTTCCTGGCATGAAGCAGCACAAAAGTGGCAGCACCGATGTTATTCCCCTGTGCAATGCTGTGCTCAGATTTGTGGCTGGGGATGGATCAGGTCGTGTGGTAGGGCAACCCCAGACTTCCCTGCTGCACATCTGGGCCGTGACCAAACCGCAGATAACAAACTGCAAAGAAAATAGTCAGAAATGTTTTGAACATATACACTCTGCTGCTGGGTTAATCTACTCACGTGCCTTACATTTCACCAAGAAAAGTCCTTGATGTCCTGTGAATCAACAGCACAGGCAATAAGAAACAACAGCATCTTTAAAGCGCTCTGCAAGATGCTATTTTCTATAGGAAAACATTTTTCTGTGTTGAAGAAAGTGAGTATTTTGTTGACCTCACAAAAATATTTTTCTTTTAAAATTTGCCAGTTAAATCAGAAACAACAGAGACTTTCTTTCTGAGAAGAAGAGGGGGAATAAACCCCCTACTTCCTTTTATTTCTTGTTTGATTTTCAGAAGAGAAAGGTGAAACTTGAAAGTGTTTCCCAGAAAAATCAAAACAAGACTTTCCAGACTGTTAAGAAATATTCTACCTATTTTTATGGCCTCCACACACTTTAGAAGGTTAAAATAAAAAGGCTATTCAGGTTTGACTTTGACTGGCTAACTTGTATTAATTATATTTTCTCAACTTTTTTAGGTTCAGCTGATTTATGTGTTAGCTAATGTGCAGGAAGAGAATACCTCTTTCCTAAGGAAATACATCTCAGAAGCCATTAAAGCTGGCAGTTGTTAAGCACAGAGGTGTGGGACATCAAGAGTGTTTCCCCAAAGTCCACATTTCAGGTTAGGTGACAGGAGCATGCCCCACGTCAGGTAACATAATAGATGGCAGGCAGAGTGCCCCTGCTGTGTGGGCTGATCCTGTGAAATACCTGCCTTGCTACCTGCGAGCTGTCAGCTCATTGCAAATGCTTCCTGGCACTAAAATATCTTATTTACTTTCCACAGCCCTCTTCCCAAGAACTGCTGCCCCGTGAAGCACCCAGCACCCACCTTCTACTCCCTGAGAAAACCAACCTGCTGTCCCTCCTGCCAAAAATATTGTTTGATGTATGCAGCAGATTTCTCACCTAATACTTCTAATAATAACAATAATAAAATGAAAAGCTGCAGTGGTAAAATTTGACAATAAAAAATTTATCTGTAAAGTTCAACAACCAGGCTTGTCCTTCTGTAGCTTCCAAGAAGCTCTGGACAGCCCTCACTTGCCCTTGTTTCTGATAGAAGTGGGTTCTCTTTTGTAATCCATAAATTGTTATTTTGTCCAGCTGTGACCACCACCACATGCAGTGGGCTTGCTAAGGAGTATGTACAAGGTGGAGAGTTTCTCAGAAATTAGTGAATTTCTCAGAAATCAGGGTGGATTATTTGCACACAATTTTCAAATTAAACAACTATAATAGTTCTGGACTAAAATATTCACATGTCAGTCTTTTTCCGAAGTCAAGACTGCATATTTCCAGTATTTTCTCTCCTATGTGCAATGACTCACAGGACATTCTTTCTTCTTTTCTGTTCTTTTATTTCACTCTTTATTTCCTTTTTGCCTTTCTTTGTGAGCTTGCTCATCCTGTTTCCTCTAAAATACTGATGCTAAAAGCAGACATTGCCAATAACTTCAGTTTGTATAGATCAAATTTTAATTTGGGGTAAATAAAAATAATTCCTCTAAACTGAATTCATTTACTATCATTATTTTAAGTTCAATCTGATACTTCTAAGGATTTAGCCAAGATAAGGACCCTTTCTTGCTGTGCATTTTACAAATATACAACAATATATTGTTCCTGCTGCAGATTATTTATTGTCCAGATAAACAAAGGACAAGGCAAAGAGAATAACATACAAGGAAGTCAAAAAGGGGAAAAAAATGCTATCAGTTGTGGTTCTGGCTATTTATATTGTTTAGGAACAGGATTGTATTTTTGTTGCCAGATTGGAATGTACAAGTTTCTCTCTTGGCGTTTGGTCCTAGTAAGGCAAGTAAGAGAGACATCTACACCCATTTTCTGCTACATATTTATTTTTGTGCAGTGGCTTGTGAAGGAAAATGCTGACTGCTTTTTCTAGCTCTGAAGCCATTTCTCAGTGTGTGTGGGAAACAGCAGAGACCGAAATTTAAGTCTGTTGATGAATTTACAAATACCTTTAAATCCCAAACTATAGTACCATTTTAAACCTTGGCCAGTGTGTGGGGGCCGGGCAGCTTTATTCACTCTCCTCCCTGGTGTCAGCCCTCAAAAGGAGTTTCTGGATGCCTCTGATGTGCATTCAGCAGTCTCTTTCCCCACAGCAGGAATGGGGCTGTGGCTCTTTGCAGCAGCTGAGGTGCCGTGGGTTTGGGCTGGGGTTTGGGAATTGTGTGGGTTCCTTTCCCCAGGCAAGGCAGAGGTCTCCCGGGTGACCCTTGATGGCTCTGCCATTCCACTCTGAATTGCACAAGCTTACAGGATGCTCTGCACTTCCACTTCTGCCTGGAAGTATTGCAGGGAAAAGCTGTATTTTCTTCTTCTTCTCCCAAATCTGTCTGTGCATCAGGGAAACGCTCTGGTGTATGAAACCAGCACTGACTCAAGGTCAAATCTAAAGCCAAAAAGTCGGTATTGTGTTCATTGTAACCTGCCTTGCCTTTGCTACTGTGTGTCAGCCTGTATGTATATAAACTTAATTAAAGACCACAATACAAACAATTTATAAATTTATACTTCTTCCTTTTTCTACACTGTCATACAGTATAATTATATGATTTCTAGAAGATACTTAAAAATGAATTATAGGGTGTTTTCTTCACATTCTTTGTTGCAAGTGAACTACTGAGCTTAGTATTGCCTTCTGTAAATACCATTCCAAATAATCATGAAACATCCTATAATTCAATTATAAATAACCTCTGAGAACCATAAAATGATATATTCTAGGTTAGTGACACAAACAGATGTATTCACCATCCTGACTGTAAAATGAGACCTAAAACAAACCCAGCATTTTCACTTGCTTTTGATCTGCAATGTGCCTCTGTGCATGAGAAGTACAATGGAGCCCTTACAGACTGTAACGCTCTCCCTGGAATTAGGCCTCAGAAAAACAAAGTTAAAATCAGAACAATACAAAATACTCAGTGTATTTCCCCTTAAAAAAATAAATAATAAAGGCCTTACTCAGCAGAGGTTGAGATGTAGGTATACAGGAAGAATTAACAACCACTGCAGGAAAAGATGCATTTTTTTTCTTCTCACAATGTTTTCTCACACAAAAGTCATTATATGGAATTTCTAAGGATGGTGTTTTATGAATTAACTTCTGCCATCTCCTCAACTCGGTGTTTGGTGCAATAAGCCCTCTTTGCACTACCAAATGGCAAAATAGAGTTTTAGAATAAATGAAAATTGGGTGAATGAGTGTGGCTAACCTAACCTGGGGAGAAGAAGGACTGTTCTTCACCAGGTGACTGAAAGCTCTATAAATCTGTTCTTAACTCAGACATTTTAAAAGCAGAGGCACTGTTGTTACTGTTATTTAGCTCAATGTTTAGGGTGCTCAGATGAAAAAAGACATGCAGTATTTAGATCACACAGGACCAAGACAGGGATACCATTTTGTGCTGTAAAGCAAAGCTTAAAAAAGAGACAGTAAGCAGCACCCAGGGTTGCATTAGGTTAATGGAGGTGAGAGGACTGAAACAAGGTGGAAAGCTGTGTTTTGTCAGAGTGCCCCAGCACATGGTGTGGAGCTCACACAATACTAACCCAGGGCTCTGCCCCTGTAGCGTCACCTCCATCTCCACCTCCACTGCGGCCTGAGGCTCTGAGAGCTGGTGGGCATCTACTGGAGACTGCTCATGAGCGTGAGCCCCCAAGGGTGGGGGGTCAAGTATGGGGACAGAAATGAAGCTGCCACGCAAGGCTCTTGTCAGCAGAGCAGAGCACATTTTGATAAGCGGTGTGAAGAGATACGTTGACTAAGTACAGGATAACATGCTGGGCTAGGTGGGTTTGATTCCTAAAAACCCCGGGTGAAGCCTCACAAATGTGTTATCTCAGATGTCACTGTGGCACCCAATATCACCCTGTTTTTTTAGTTCTATCGCCAAGTGGGAGGAATAAAATTGATGATCTTCTTCTAGCGGCTTTGATAAATAAGTGCAACTGTTTTCCTGCAAGCACCTGTTTCCTTCCTATATCTCTTCTTGGGAGATTTTTTAAAGAATTTTTTGCCCGAGAAGCAGCTGAATTCCAAATCCCAGGTCACCCCCCATCTGTTTGCAGAACACAAGTTAGTTAATTTTGGTAATGCTAAAAAAAAGTTCTAAAAAGCCTTTTTCACATTGATGCTCCCCAAGACTGGAAGGCAAGGCATATGGGGGAGCAGCAGTTGGTGGAACAATTTTATCTGTGGTATGAGAAACTAGATAAAAGTGTTCTTGTGAGGACACATGATAAATGGTAAAGGAAGACTTGATGATCACCTTTTTCCCCTTGGGCTTTTATTACCTACATGTTGTGCAGCTGGTACTGACAGCCAGTAAGGTGTGTCTGGCTATTTTAATATTCAGTTTTGGAACAGGGTGGCAGAGACTCCCTGTTTGGTGGTTTGTGGCTCTGTAGGTGTTTGTAACTTTGCAGCTTTCCATCTGCACGGAAATTCACTCTCACTTCTGGGCACACTGTTGCCAGGAGGACACAGATAAGCTGAAGGGAACTGGGAGGAAAAGAACAAAACTTCTTGTGAGACTGGAAGGAGTGATATATAAAAGAGATAAGTATGCACAGCTTGACTAAACAATGACTAATTGCTAGAGCATAATAACAATTCTGAAAGGAGTCTTAATTGATTTATCTGAGGAATGCTCAAGGCTTCTTTTAAGATGCTTTACTATTAGAATTATTTATCTGTCTAGGTTAAGGATACAAGTGAGGATTTCTGTCCTCATTTGATATTTGAAATTAGGGAAAACTAAACACACGCAGAACTATAGGCATCACAAGGTTATTCAGATGCCAGTGGCATTTAAAATATTCTTTTGTGAATAGTGAGTGTGTCACCAGAGGAAGCTAATGGGTATCCTAGCGTCTCAGATGGTGATAAACAAGGACATTAAATGATAATGGTTACAGGAGTCTTAACAGTGACTTAGTCTAATCCAATACACAAAACGACATGGCCTGTGAATTGCTGTATAACAAGGAACACCAGCCATGAATCCTGGCTAAGGTGGCCAGTACAAACTGTGCAATAAAACTTGTTAAATGTGTAGAGAAAGGATATGGTATTCCTTCCAAAAAGTTAAAAATATTAGCTTATAATACTCAGATGGTATAAAATGTCACAGCTTTGACTTCAGCGGCACCGTGTTGATTTGCATTAGCTGAAGTTCTCTCTAAATTCTTTAAGAAAATCCAAAATGAAACTATAATGAATTTATTTCTGGAAGGACACCATCTGGTGTTTTATTGCTAGCTGACAAGAAGTAGGAAAGGATAGTCTGACTGCTAGTTGCAGGAGCAGTGCAGTATTTGCATTTTACAGGGGCTAGTGTGGATGATATTTAACCAAATATCTCTTTTTAACAAGTCCCCTCACAATCATCTACAAGCTGGAGATGCATTCAAACCGAATCCAGTGACCTGGATATCATAAACTGTCTCTCTTTAAAAGTGATGTAAACTAGGAATAATGGCACAATTCTGTCATGCTTTAGAAGGAAATTAACCCCCTGTCTAGATCTCTATAGTGCCTAACCAATCATCTCCATTTAATGGCTTCAATATTTCTGTTGATTATAAAACTGGCTCTGAATATAAGTTAAGTCACCTTTCAGGATTCATAATGCTGTGTAAAACTGAGGAACCTTAATCCTTACCTGGAGACTGATTTCATTGCATACTCTGATTCCCTTCATTTTTTTCATTCCTCTCCTTCTACACAATAAATATTTTTTTTTCTGTTTTCCCAGCATATAAGTCTCTGTAGAACTATCCATCATACCACATTACAATACAAGCAAGGTAAAAGTAGCTTTTATGTACTGCTGTTGATTACTTTTGGTAAAACAATATTTAGGGTTTATTTTAATTTTTTTAAAATTTTGTGGCTGTATCAGATGCACCTCATTTGATTCCTGTTCAATGATAATTTTAGTAGAGCCTTTAGGTAGAACCATCAAATTAAGGGACTGCAGAAGCTTTCTGATAAAGATTAAATGATGGTGCTCTGAGAGGCAGTCAGTTTGTTCTTCACCTCAAACAACAGCCAGTCACAAAGCAAGTGCCAAGACAGTGTCTGAGGAGATGAGTGTGAACTATTTAGTAAGAGCTGAGAAAGAAAAATGCTGTATTTGCCTATTTTTATAATGAAATGCAGACATAATAAATGGTGGGACTGCAACAGAAATTAAGGATACAACTTCTTTTATGGAAATGCATGTCTGGTAAAGGATCAGCAAAAGAGCCTTTGTTTCATGGCATTTGTATTAATTTGCATGATTAGCAAGCACCTGTTGTATGTAGCAGGTAGGGAGAACAAAAGCAACTGTGAGTGCTGATCTGAAGGGTCCTCATTTGCTTGTGAAGCGCAGGTTTCCCTGATGACACAAGGGATTTGCTATTCTCCACCAGCAGGGGTTGGGTAATGGTGTTCCTGCTGCTGGGCCCATCTCTGCTCCTCCCAGGCCATGGTTCCGCACAAGAGCCCTCAGGGAGGACCAGCAGCAGGGCAGAGCCAGCCCGAAGGTCTGAGCTGTGACACAGTGGCTCTGTCACTGCCTCTGAGGAGATGTGGGAACAGCTCTAGGCGGGATGTGTGGGTCTGAGCTGGCTGTGAAGGCATTTGCTTTCAGGAGCCCCTGAAACTGTGCCTAACTGAGCTGACTTTGCAAGTACTGCTATCACAAAATAGATGCTTTTCTTTCCACTAGACACTGCTCTTAGGCTATTGGGAGTTAAATTGTGGGCAGTGGCCAAGAAATGCCAGACCACAGGAGTTATATGCAGTCAGGGGACTGTGTATAACTTCTGGTTTCTAAGGAACAGTACATAAGGATAATCCTGTAGTTTCAGCATTAAGACAGCTAATATTCTTATTACCTTTACTTCTATTAATGTTCCTTGGAAAATATAATGTTAATATATAATTGTAAGTATAGTAAGTTGGCAATTATAAATAAGGCCATGAATAGTTCTCAGTCAGATTCAGGAATACAGAAAGTGATGGGCCTGCCCTTTTGCATTAGTGTACTTAAAAGGAGATAGTCCTGATAGAAAGCAGCCACACAGAGACTGAAGTGGGTAAGGTAGACAGAGCCTTGTGTACATCTCCTGTCATATAAATCCAAAATTCACAGCCAAGAAACAGGGGACACAAAGAACATCTTCCTACAGGCAGATACAGAGAGAGCCAAGCTCCTCTGTCCATGGCACACTGAAAGAGAAGCTGTATCCAAGCATGGTTAGGAGGCACAAGAGGTGACTTCCCATCAGGCAGCAAGGCTACAGCTACAGCCTTCACATGGCTGAGAGCCCAGCTCACGAGTCCTTCTGGAACTAAGGTCTGTCAGCTTCGGCACCCCAACAAACTGAAGTCAACTTGGAAAAAAAGCTGCTGAGAACATGATGCACTGCTTTGTGCTGATAGATTAACTGGTTCAAGTTTCCACCGCTCTGCACTCCACATGCTTCTGTGCACAGCCCCCATTTAAATAACAGGTGACTTCAATAATTAATGTGCTTTAATGTCTCCATGACTTTGCCATAGAATTCCTACATGCCCTTGGGCAATTCATTTCATCTCTCTGGCCTTCAGTTCACCATTTTCAAAACAAATGTGAAGCTAGAGCTCAATTAACAAAGATAACAGAGAAATGGGATGACCCAGAGAAAGAGAAAATATGCATATTTGAATCCTTGTGGAGCAACAACTGTACAATGAGAGGATGGAACACAGAAGTTCCATGACAATGCTGACTGGGAAGTGCAGGAACTCCCAAACTAACCTAGAGCTAAAGCATCCAGCCCACCCTGCACACTCCTGCCCAAAAGGAGCTGCAGGAGTGCATGCTTACACAGACCTGCCCGGGGTGCTGCTGCACCCACAGAAAGGGCAATCTGTCCTGTGGGTAACCAGCCTAGGATACTGTGCTGAAGGGTGTTCCAAGGTACTTAAATACACATAAAACATGGATAATATCATCCTGTAGTGAACAGTATCATGATTCAGATGTCCCAATGTGTCAGGCTTAACTCTGGGTGATAAAATGTTCTTTTGCTGCAAAGTACTTTATGAGAAGCAGTAGACGCAGCAAATAAGGCAGACAGATGCTGACTGTAGCCTTTCTCCATATAAGAGTGATGACCTGTAACAGAAAGATTTCCCCAAAAGTGGGGTTTTTTACTTTCTATCCAAGTGCGTGTGTAAGTCACACCCTTTGCAACAAAGGCAAAAATGAGATATACTGTAAACCCTGGATAAATGGCTGAAATGAAAACCTTTTCCAAGCAGTGAGTGATTTAGGAGCTTGTATATAACTTCAGTGTAGGATTTATGCTCACGCACTATTCTACATTATGTACACATAACAAAAATGTTATCCAAAAGGCAAAGTCAGAGAAAGAATGGGTGATTAAGAGAAAGAATTCCCAATATGCTGAACTATGATTAGGCTAGTGGGAGTGCTGCTGTGAGAATTAAATTTACAACAAAAGTAACTCAGTTTTATCTCTTCTGAGTAATTCAGTACATTCTCACTTTGCTGTTACAGCTAGCTGTAACTTCTTTTTCTCTATAATTTATTCAAATATCCCAAAGGGTCAGATAAGAAAATTGCTTTCTTGGAACTAATAATGAATGTGGGGTGAGTCAATGCAAAACAATAAGGTATCTTACCAAAAAATATTCTTCATATCAAAACAATGTCTGTCCCTAAATCATATTTCCCACTATTCCTTCCAAAATTGGAAAATCTGGACCATGTCCCCATTTATAGACTTTTGTTTACAGATGTAACACTTCTGCTTGCCCTCCTCATGCATCCCGACAATCTGCCTTGCTGAGGAACATTCTTCTTTCCTTCTTTGAAACAGAGAGCACAATCTCACAGACATACTAGAAACCCCTTGATTTGTAGCTGGACACTTCCCAAACTCCCAAGCATTCTTCTGAAACTCCAGGTTCTTGGTCATAAGGTGGCAAAAAAGCACAGAAAGGAGCCTTAACAAAGACATTTCTAGATTGCTTTGAGGCTGTCTGCATTCTTAAAACAAACAAGACTTAGATTTTTTAATACAAAAGCTCCTAATGTCTTACCTCACCCTTAATGATATCAGGAAAACCTAACTTTTCAGGCCTGGTGAATCTTCCAGCAAGTTCTCCTTATACATCAATGTCTCCTTATGCAGCACAGCACCCTGCTCTTAAACCACTTTTGTCCTCATGCTTGTACTTTTATGGACAGTGACTTCTGCCTAGTTCTTTCCTAGATCCTTCCCTATTAGCATCTGTATAGAAAGAATAATTTTTCTCCAGGAGTGGGCCAGCAAGTGAGAGGCGGTCAAAAGCTCTTTTCATGCCTTCTCAGGGCTGACCTTCAATGAGGCTTCAAGAATCTTCCCTACACAGAGCAGCAGCCATGGCTGAATTCACTACAAAATGTTAATTTAATATAGAGACATGCCAGTCTGCCACAGCAGCACAATCAGCGCTGGTGGAAGGGAAGGAATGAGGGGTCTGATCTGTGTTCTGCTCTGCTGCAAGCTGCTTTTCCAATTGCACCATCTCCTATTTATGATATCGCTTTCGAAAGCAGAATCAGTGTATTGCAGCTGAAATCAGTAGTCACTTGATGTGAAATCTCTACCAAATCTGCTGTTTCCAGATGATTCTGAATTCTGAGTTTTCAAAATCAGTACCACTGTGTGGAAACTCTTGCTCGTGTCTCTGGGTCTGGCCTGGGAACACCATGTAAGAGAGAAGGGTTGTGCAAATGTAAGCACTCCATTAATGTCCTTAATTCTGTTTCTTTTAGCTTGAGATTATCTCGGAAAAAAGATGTAGCCCCATGGAAGAAGCATAATGTGAAAAAATATGATCAGCTATACAGAAGAGAATTAGTACAGAAGCAGTTCCTTGGTGCTGGGCAATACAATTCTTCTTTCTACATAGTAATTTTCAATAGAAGAGGCAGATCTGTAATAAAACTGATTAAAAAGTATCCTTCATTTGACCTTTTTCATGATGTACTACAATCATACTGTCATGTGATGGTGATCTTTGATTTTCTTTTCACAATATTTTATTTGACACAGTTGATGAAAAACAAATCCATATATATTGAATATTGCACTGTCGTTGATTCTGATGTCAAGTCACAGCCATCATCTCAAATTTTGTCTCCCTAAGTATAAATACCCATAAACAATATTTGATGTTTAAATCTTCAGGCTCAATTTCATCTTGCAAATCAAGAAAAACCCTGGGGTACTACTGATTTCAGTTTAAAAGGAATGAGCTTTTTTTTGGTCCATTTTAGAAAAAAAAAAAGTGGAAAATAGATTACTCTGAACTTCCACCCAAGGATGGAAATATTCGTTAGCTTTCCTTGCAAAAAATAGTAGCTAAGCACCTCAGAGAATTTTAGCACTAATGAATAAATTCCAAGGATAGTCTCCTTTGAGAGGAGCACCCCAGTGGTGATGCACGATCCCCAGGTGGTTTTCCAGCAGTCACAGCTGCGACACAGTGACTCTGCCATTCCATGGGTGGTAGAGCTGCATTGGCTGAGGGAGGGACAGGCTGGCAGATGTTGCTGTCACTGACATTTCAAGGTTACTCGGGGATTCCTACTCATATTCACGCTGTACAAACTTAGAGCAGTGAAACTTCCAGCATACTCTTGTCATCACATCCCTGTGATTTTCCCTCCAAGCCCTTCCTTCTCTCATCTTGCAGTTCCTGGTGACATGAGGATTTTATCAGCTCGTTTAGTAAGGGAGATTCACCAGCTCTGATACGATAGGATAGCTCCTATGTTATGGATGCAGAAATTGGGGAGAAATTAAATTATTTGACTAAAATCGAACAGTCAGTGGCAAAATAAATGTGGGGGTCATCTATCAGGTTAAAGTCTCAGAAATCCTTCATTGTTAATGATGTATCATCTTTCCTGTCCTTTAAATCCAGTTTTCTGTGCTTGATTTACAGAGACCCATCCATTAATTATCAAGAATGTGACCATGAGTCCTTAGAAGGAAAATATAGGAGTCCTGTAGAAGGAGATGACCCATAAGTTCACTTTATACAGGATCCTTTATTATATATTTATTTATTATTATAAGATAACTTTATTGCTGGGATTTGTAATTTTTTTAATACTTTTTAACAAATTTTTGCATGCACGTTATTCTTTTCCTACTTGAGATATTTGGTGGTAATCTACTGAATGTCAAACTTGCTGTCAAATGAGCATCTTAGAGCGTAATACCTGACCTGTCACTGGATAGGTTCCTCAGAGGTGCACTCATCCCAGCCAGGGCCTAAGACAAAGTGGACAGGCACATAAAATAAGGGGATCCGGGATCCAGGGAGAACAGGAGGAAAGGCCATTAGGCAATACCCCACACACGTCAATTCCTCCCTCTCTGAGAAAGTGCTGTCACAGAAATGTTATTGTTCCCATTTAGGACTTATTGCTTGCACTTAGGACTAATTTGGCAAATCACTGACATGCATTAAGTTGATGGGGTTTAAATATAAGTTTGACTGGTTTTCTGATTTAAGTCTTTATGTCCTTCTAAATTATTTTGGAACTCCAATATTGAAGTACAGAGGATATCCATCAACATAATGAACAGGAGAACTGGACTGAACACAGAACAAAACCCTGTAATCCTGAAATCCTGAAACCAAGAAATGAGAAGGAAATCTACTATGGATAGAAGATTTCTGAACCCAAAAAACAAC
Organism: Pomatostomus ruficeps; assembly: GCA_013400735.1. NCBI lineage: Eukaryota > Metazoa > Chordata > Aves > Passeriformes > Timaliidae > Pomatostomus > Pomatostomus ruficeps. The sequence continues at coordinate 7,828 of VYZT01036138.1, read as the reverse complement.
ACAGAATGGAACCTAATTCAGAGAATGGAAACGCATTCCCAGTGATCTCCCTGGAGAGACACCTGGACAAGTGCAATCAAATTATGGTGTAAAAATTATGAGATATTTAAAAAGCAAGAGGACTTAAGAGAACAAATCAGAAGAGTAAATTTAAATGCATATGGTTTTTAAGGATAAACCATGAAGGAGCTGAGGAGCCATTAAGGAGTAAAATACATATATATATAAAAGAATCTAAGTGAATTCTTGGCACTGGACTCCTTTCACTCCAAATGGTGCCTGCACATAAAATACCTGTTCTTTCAGATAGTAATGATGAGGAACTATAAGAGATTGTTGTGTCAACAGAAAATGTTGGAACAAGCTGAAAGAATAAAGGGCAGTAAGTCATCAGCTCTGCAGTAGAGAAATATTCAAGATAACGGGAAAGGGAGCACTGTTTAACAGGTTCTGTCCTCTGCCACTAATACAGGGCTATTAAATTAAAATGGTAGACTACAATTTCAGAATATAGAAGAAAATCCTTATTTTTTCACAGCATCTAGCGAAGATTAGGCATTTTCAGAGATGTTGCTACTATCACACTATAGCAACAGTTCTTCATACAGTTATATTATGGTCACAATGATCCTTTTTCATGTTAAAAATTACGGAAAATATTAGTGATAAAAAACTTAAAGCGGATCTATTAATGGCTATTGCTAGTCACAGGATATTGGACTAAGCAAGCCATTGGTCTGCCTTTTGGGACAATTCCTTAAGGCTTAAATTATCACTCATCTTGTGTGTCATGTTGGTATTCTTAATGTCAACTATATAAAAAAAAAATTCAGAAATAACAACATAATGTTGTAAAACCATAAAGAGCAAATAAGATTAGAAAAGCCATTTCCTTTACTGGGAATTGTGAGCTAAAGGTTAACTTCCAATTAGAGTTTAAAAGGAAGAACTTTTATTCTGCGTTGGTCGAGGCTTTTAGCAAATCACATTTATATGTGCAGAACATTTGTATATTCCCTAATAACTTGCCATTACATTAAAGGCTGTAAGCTTGCCGCCAGAACTCGTGCAGCCAACCTGGACACAAGATATGCAGCGATAAGATTTGTTAATACTGCATTTTCAGATGCTACTGCTCTGCTATTGATTGCAATTATGTCACTGTTCAGTTGCCAGGTAAATCCTGTGTGCCAGACTTGTATTGCTACGTATAAATAACACTCAGCAGAGGAAGATTAATTCCTGTGTCACATTTATATTGTAGTAAAACAGCAATAATAGTATTGTATTAAAAATAACATAAAGGAAAAAGATAAATAGTGCAAAACAATAACCAACATATTTAAATAATAGCAGGCCCAGGGGATTAAGTGATACTTTGCATTTTTATAGAGCTTTCAATATAAGGATCTCAAAACACTTCACAAACATTAGCAAAATAAGCCTCCCAACACTCTTTAGGTAGGGAAATATTATTATCCTCATTTTACAGATGAATAAGCTCCTTTATGAGGAAGATAAAGCCAAGTGAAGTTTCCAAAGCCACAAAGCATGTCAGAAGCAGAATTACTAAATAGGCTCTGTGCTTAGATTACACAGAGACAGAGACCTTGATAGATAGAACAGAATTCACATATTCTTTTGAAAGCCAGGTCACATGTTATGCAGCCATCATCTTAAAGAGAATTGCAAACATGAAAAAGCCAATTTTTAATTTCTGAAGTCAAAGCTAGGCTGCAGTGAGACCCTCCCATCAGGCTGCCTGCAGGCTGCCCATGGAGTCTCAAGGCAAAGCATCGCTCATTGTTTGCCTCACAGATCCCAGGGGTCCCAGCTGGAATCCACTAAAGGCTTGTCCCACACTGTCCACACTCCTTTAATCTAACTCACATGAACCCAAATTCATTTTCTATCAACCTGAAATCTTTTTTCTGTTTTCAATTGATAAAAAGCACTTTTTTTTTGTCTGTAAGTGATGTACAATTCAGAGTGAGTACAAGAAGGTCATGAAGAAGATTTTAATTTTTTTCCTGTATATACCCTTTCTTTAGCTCTCTGGTTATTACAGAATGTATTTTACAGGTTTAACTACAGTGTGATTCACAATGAAATATGGATGATATCTGATGCAGCAGGCAAGACAGGAAGTAGACAGTTCACGTCAGATATCAAGAGCCCAATTCTGACAGAGCAATTTCACAGGAAAATGTGGAGATATCTCGGGTTTTCACAGCTGTAACAAAGTACAGAACCTGACTGCTGGCATAAAAAATGTAATAAAATTGCTAAGAATGAAGCAAAAACATTCAGATCCAAGTTTTGGGGGCTTTATTCCATGATAAATAAAAAGAAAGAAGAGGCAGCTGGAGTCTGCCCATTTTAGGAAGAAAAAATTTCTTTCCCTTCCACTTATTTCTGATTGCTACAGATCCCACTGTCATTGCTGCTCAATAACTCCCAAGGCAGAAGAAGCTTCACCAGTTCCATCAGAAGGAATGCTCAGGCACATGGTGTGATTTTTGAGTTGTCCTGTGCAGGACCAGGAATTGGATTTGATGATCCTTGTGAGTCCCTTTCAGCTTAGGACATTTGGTGATTCTATGATTTATACACACATATATATATACATACACAGACATTTTGTACCTATGGGCTACCTGAGCTTTCCAAGCAGGGTTGCAGCAGCTTCAAATCCCCTTCTCTCATGACAAACTTCTCTCCTCTCACAGCAGGACAAGCCTGCCCCTTCTACATACAGTTGCAGAGGAACTCCTGAAACACTTCTCCCTAGGAAATATGCTCATGTCAGCTGTTCACATCAGGAAATGGTTTTTTACAGGGGATTTAAACAAATCTATCAAACCTCATTAAAAAGAAATATGAAAACTACAGATTGCCTTTCAACTGGGACAAAAGGGGACACATGGCCAGAAGCAGAGATGGGGGCAGGAACAAGATTTTGCAAAGCAGTCTGCAGTTATTTCATTGCAAAATGATTGCAAAACCACATTCGCCATCTTTGAAGGGATGTAAGACTTTTTCTACGTCATTCATTCATAGGCAACTTTTGATATTTAGAAAATTGTCCTACTTAGAGCAGTTTTCAATGCAGAATTACCTGTATGCCTATGCAGAACTACTTCACTGCCCTAGCTTCCAAATCCCTTGAGAATGTTTTTCCTTCCTCTGAATGAAATGAGGGACCAAGGCAATAATAAATTTCTCATGACATAATGTTTTCATTAAGTAGCACAAATATCAAACACTTGGATCCCAAACTATTTTTGACTCAAGCATAAATATATTTACTCTGACAACAAAACCAAAAACCTATCCTTAAAAAACAATGCAACAAAATAGATCTATTGATATTTTGTTGTTTTTCATAAAGACACCTTTTTCGGTTTGTCAAAAAGTGTGTAATATTCTCACAGTGCAAAACAGCAGGCATAGAAGGGCTTCCTAAATCAAAGTTTCTCACTATAAATATTGTTTAGAATAATCCACTGTTTTCTTACTAAGTCACTGCATCCAGTAAGAATTCCCCAAAACTGCAGTTTACAGAAGACAAAAAGCAGGAGCTGTACCACCATTAGTGATTTACATTCCTGAAATTGTGAAGAATTATAGTGTGAAGTTTTCCATATAAACCTGAATGAATAAATGAATATATGTATATATACTGAAAGCAAACAAGCTCAGGTTCATGTTAAAAGAAGGAAATCAAGGAACCCTAAGTTTGGTGATGAACAGAAAGGTTTGAAGTATAAAATCTTTCTGCTGCATCTACAATGCTCATTCAAACATGCAATGTCTTCTTCTCTGGTCACAAGGTTTGATTCCCTCCATCAACACCCACTGCAATACTGAGCATCTGTGAGAGACTCAGTTATCCAATCTCAAGTTTCTCCAAAATCAGAGATGGAAAATACTGTCCAGGTCACAAGGCTATGAGTGTGAGAAGCTCTCTCACACCATAGAAAAAATCTGTAATCACGGGAAACTGTCATGTCCATTTCAGATATGAAAGTATTAGCATTAAAATCTCAGAGTGAAACTTCCAAATGGGGGAAAGCAGCTGGATTAATCTTTTCAGGGGGAATTTTTCTGAAATGGTGATTCCTAGTGCTTCACAGTGAACCTCTGTCCCCAGCTTGCCACTAACTCAACATGACTTCAGCTGCTGTTGATGCCCTGACCCCAGCTCACAGTTGGATTGGAGTGCAAACAAACACAGAAAAACAAAAGGAAAGATTTGTCCTGATTTTGTTGAATTTGGTGAAATAACTGGTTGTAAAAACTATAGTTGGATAATAGTAGTTGAACAGAAGGAATGGGAAAAAAAATAACATTAAAAGGAGTAAGAAATAAAAGTGTTTAGACTGGAACCAGTTGTTCAATCACACTGAATTTCAGAATTAAAAAAGCTTAGTGTCTTTTATTACCTTTAAAATAGAAATATAAAAAATATAAACCCATAAAACAGAAAAATTAAAGATATATAAATACGCATGTGTATGCATATATAATAAATACAGATGCTAGATGAGTCACTAAATTGATAAAAATGAAAAAAAAATTGTAGTCAAGAACAAATACAATCTAACAGATTAGGAGTAGATCTTCACTGGCAAAGGGTTTCACCTAATGTTCACAGAAACAGAGTTTCAAGAGTTCAATGAAGCTTGACTTTTTCTTTTGCAATTTGAATCTATTAGTCTTTTGTGTGTATGTGTTGAGTATGTGGCTTATTTTCCAGACAGAAAACATTTCCCTAACTTGTTTAGGAAGAATGACTGTCTGATAATGCCTGACTTTAACAAAGATGGGGAAAAGGATGTTGGACCATCTGTTTACACATTATTTGTGCTTATTTTGCACCTGCAAAAAAATAACTCGGTTCCCACATTTGCCCAAAAAAGAACCAACCCATAAACAAACAACAGGCTTACATATGGAAGATTTAAAAATTGACCTAAAATCTCCTGATGTTCTCAGCAAACTAACAACCAATAAATTGTAAGGATTTCAGATACAGGAGGAAATCCCCAGCTGCATCTAGACCACATCACTGTTAAACAGGTATCACATCACTGCTCAGAAACCACCAGCAGAAATCACCGCCATGTAACAAAGACAGAGCACTTAATCAGAAATTCATTAGTTTCACCAAGAAAGTGTGGTCTGGGAAAAAGGTGTACTTAGGGGAAACTGCTGAGGGTGAAGAGGTGAAGATTCACTGACCCAGGCAGAGTTTTTTCTGTGTACAGCAGTGACGTTTCTGATCTAGTTTTACCGAGACCAAACTCCAGCACTCAGAGCCTGCTCAGTCATTTTGGCATTTACAGGAGCAAAGCAAGGGGCAAGGGACAGTGTTTATGAGTCACCTGAACTACAGTGAGAGGCCAAAACAGTTAAAGAGATCTGAGTCTTCAATAAAGCCAGCACTACCAGCTAAAATTCATTTATGAGTGGCTATTCATTGTGTCTGAAAGAGAAACATTTGAAGACTGTCAATGCCATGTTCACACGGGCCCAAGGGCAGGAAGATGTATGGCTTTTAAGCCTTACCTCATCTGTAGGAGCTCTTAAATAACACTGACAGTCATAGATTTGGGCTTTTTAATGGCACAGTATTTCATATGATCAAATTCAGAAAATGCTTTCATTCTTTTTTGTTGCACCAAGTCTTATGCTCTGCCCACATACAGATGTTTGGCTGGGGTGTTTGGCTGTTTTCTATCAGTTAGTTATAAAACTGGCTGGTGCAAGCTACCCCACCTCAAAAGCAGCTGAGAAAATCTCAAACCTTGTCTCCTTTGCTTTAAAAGTATTACCTGTAGAGAAAGTGTGGGGTCATTGTATGTAGACAACTAATATATTTGAATTAACTGGAGGTAAAATAAAGCACTGAAATAGAAGACATGTTAGGACTCTGTAAGCTATGTGCAATCAAGATGTGATTACCAAGCTCATATATTTTACCCTGCAGTAGAACTGCACTGTGTTGTGTTTGGTGCAACACTACTCAGGCCTGAGAAGAAATAAGCAACAACTCTGACAGAAAAAAAAATATGCTGGTTCTACACTATTTGTGAATTAATTAGCATGCTAAGTAATGATGGAATTTAGCAACTTAAATGACAAATATCCCAGGGCTCCCTCGCCCAAGCGTCCGATGTGTACATCCATCCCTAATACTGTTTCATTGTTTCAGCCTCCAAGAAAAACAGGATGCAATATGCCTTCTGTCTATGATAAAGTTTCCTAATACAGTACAGTAATGCAATTTATTTTCATACAGCATCCTGCATATAAA